>RYYW01000240.1:22281-35402 GCA_013621005.1 Aeschynomene evenia | reverse complement strand
TGAAGCTCAATACACTCAATTAGGACCAAAATAGGCTCATTACATCATCCTTTGGTTACTACACCTTTCTAGTGACTAAAATGGATGAATTGACAAAGTAAGACCAAATGAAGCTCAATACACTCAATTAGGACCAAAATAGGCTCATTACACCATCCTTTGGTTATCTACACATCCTAGTGACTAAAATGGAGCAATTGACCAAAGTATGACCAAATGAAGCTCAATACACTCAATTAGGACCAAAATAGGGTCATTATATCATCCTTAGGTTACCTACACCTGTGACTAAAATGGATGAATTGACCAAAGTAAGACCAAATGAAGCTCAATACACTCAATTAGGACAAAATAGGCTCATTACATCAACCTTTGGTTACTACACCTTCCTAATGACTAAAATGGATGAATTGACCAAAGTAAGACCAAATGAAGCTTAATACACTCAATTAGGACCAAAATAGGCTCATTACATCAACCTTTGGTTACCTACACCTTCCTAATGACTAAAATGGATCAGTTGACCAAAGTAAGACCAAATGAAGCTCAATACACTCAATTAGGACCAAAATAGGCTCATTACATCATCCTTTGGTTACCTACACCTTTCTAGTGACTAAAATGGATGAATTGACCAAAGTAAGACCAAATGAAGCTCAATACACTCAATTAGGACCAAAATAGGTTCATTGCACCATCCTTTGGTTATCTACAACATCCTAGTGACAAAAAATGGAGGCATTGACCAAAGTAAGACGAAATGAAGCTCAATACACTCAATTAGAACAAAAAAAGGCTCATTACATCATCCTTTGATTACCTACACCTTCCTAGTGACTAAAATGGATGAATTGACCAAAGTAAGACCAAATGAAGCTAATACATCAGTAGTACCAAAATAGGCTCATTACATCATCCTTTGGATATCTACAACATCCTAGTGAGTAAAATGTAGCCATTGACCAAAAGTAAGACCAAATGATGCTCAATACACTCAATTAGGACAAAAATAGGGTCATTATATATCCTTAGGTTACCCACACCTTTCTAGTGACTAAAATGGATGAATTGACCAAAGTAAGACCAAATGAAGCTCATACACTCAATTAGGAGCAAATAGGCTCATTACATAAACCTTTGGTTACCTACACCTTCCTAATGACTAAAATGGATGAATTGACCAAAGTAAGACCAAATGAAGCTCAATACACTCAATTAGGACCAAAATAGGTTCATTGCACCATCCTTTGGTTATCTACAACATCCTAGTGACAAAAATGGAGGCAATTGACCAAAGTAAGACGAAATGAAGCTCAATACACTCAATTAGAACAAAAAAAGGCTCATTACATCATCCTTTGATTACCTACACCTTCCTAGTGACTAAAATGGATGAATTGACCAAAGTAAGACCAAATGAAGCTCAATACACTCAAGTAGTACAAAATAGGCTCATTACATCATCCTTTGGGATATCTACAACATCCTAGTGAGTAAACGGAGCCATTGACCAAAGTAAGACCAAATGAAGCTCATACACTCAATTAGGACCAAAATAGGTTCATTGCACCATCCTTTGGTTATCTACAACATCCTAGTGACAAAAATGGAGGCATTGACCAAAGTAAGACGAAATGAAGCTCAATACACTCAATTAGAACAAAAAAAGGCTCATTACATCATCCTTTGATTACCTACACCTTCCTAGTGACTAAAATGGATGAATTGACCAAAGTAAGACCAAATGAAGCTCAATACACTCAAGTAGTACCAAAATAGGCTCATTACATCATCCTTTGGATATCTACAACATCCTAGTGAGTAAAATGGAGCCATTGACCAAAGTAAGACCAAATGAAGCTCAATACACTCAATTAGGACCAAAATAGGGTCATTATATCATCCTTAGGTTACCTACACCTTTCTAGTGACTAAAATGGATGAATTGACCAAAGTAAGACCAAATGAAGCTCAATACACTCAATTAGGAGCAAAATAGGCTCATTACATCAACCTTTGGTTACCTACACCTTCCTAATGACTAAAAATGGATGAATTGACCAAAGTAAGACCAAATGAAGCTTAATACACTCAATTAGGACCAAAATAGGCTCATTACATCAACCTTTGGTAACCTACACCTTCCTAATGACTAAAATGGATCAGTTGACCATAGTAAGACCAATGAAGCTCAATACACTCAATAGGACCAAAATAGGCCTCATTACATCATCCTTTGGTTACCTACACCTTTCTAGTGACTAAAATGGATGAATTGACCAAAGTAAGACCAAATGAAGCTCAATACACTCAATTAGGACCAAAATAGCTTCATTACACCATCCTTTGGTTATCTACAACATCCTAGTGACTAAAATTTAGCCATTGACCAAAGTAAGACCAAATAAAGCTCAATACACTCAATTAGGAGCAAAATAGGCTCATTACATCAACCTTTGGTTACCTACACCTTCCTAATGACTAAAATGGATGAATTGACCAAAGTAAGACCAAATGAAGCTTAATACACTCAATTAGGACCAAAATAGGCTCATTACATCAACCTTTGGTAACCTACACCTTCCTAATGACTAAAATGGATCAGTTGACCATAGTAAGACCAAATGAAGCTCAATACACTCAATTAGGACCAAAATAGGCTCATTACATCATCCTTTGGTTACCTACACCTTTCTAGTGACTAAAATGGATGAATTGACCAAAGTAAGACCAAATGAAGCTCAATACACTCAATTAGGACCAAAATAGCTTCATTACACCATCCTTTGGTTATCTACAACATCCTAGTGACTAAAATTTTGCCATTGACCAAAGTAAGACTAAATGAAGCTCAATACATTCAATTAGGAGCAAAATAGGCTCGTTACATCATCCTTTGGTTATCTACAACATCCTAGTGAGTAAAATGGAGCCATTGACCAAAGTAAGACCAAATGAAGCTCAATACACTCAATTAGGACCAAAATAGGGTCATTATATCATCCTTAGGTTACCAACACCTTTCTAGTGACTAAAATCGATGAATTGACCTAAGTAAGACAGAATGAAGCTCAATACACTCAATTAGGACCAAAATAAGGCTCATTACATCATCCTTTGGTTATCTACAACATCCTAGTGACTAAAATGGAGGAATTGACCAAAGTAAGTCGAAATGAAGCTAAATACACTCAATAAGAACAAAAATAGGCTCATTACATCATCCTTTGGTTATCTACAACATCCTAGTGACTAAAATGGAGCCATTGACCAAAGTAAGACCAAATGAAGCTCAATACACTCACTTAGGACCAAAATAGGCTCATTACACCATCCTTTGGTTATCTACAACATCCTAGTGACTAAAATGGAGCCATTGACCAAAGTATGACCAAATGAAGCTCAATACACTCAATTAGGATGAAAATAGGCTCATTACATTATCCTTTGGTTATCTACAACATCCTAGAGAGTAAAATGGAGCCATTGACCAAAGTAAGACCAAATGAAGCTCAATACACTCAAATAGGACCAAAATAGGGTCATTATATCATCCTTAGGTTACCTACACCTTTATAGTGACTAAAATTGATGAATTGACCAAAGTATGACCAAATGAAGCTCAATACACTCAATTAGGAGCAAAATAGGCTCATTACACTATCCTTTGGTTAACAACAACATCCTAGTGACTAAAATGGTGCCATTGACCAAAGTAAGACCAAATGAAGCTCAATACACTTAATTAGGACCAAAATAGGCTCATTACATCATTCTTTGGTTACCTACACCTTTCTAGTGACTAAAATGGATGAATTGACCAAAGTAAGACCAAATGAAGCTCAATACACTCAATTAGGACCAAAATAGGTTCATTGCACCATCCTTTGGTTATCTACAAAATCCTAGTGACTAAAATGGAGGCATTGACCAAAGTAAGACGAAATGAAGCTCAATACACTCAATTAGAACAAAAATAGGCTCATTACATCATCCTTTGGTTACCTACACCTTTCTAGTGACTAAAATGGATGAATTGACCAAAGTAAGACCAAATGAAGCTCAATACACTCAATTAGGACCAAAATAGGTTCATTGCACCATCCTTTGGTTATCTACAACATCCTAGTGACTAAAATTGAGGCATTGACCAAAGTAAGACGAAATGAAGCTCAATACACTCAATTAGAACAAAAATAGGCTCATTACATCATCCTTTGGTTACCTACACCTTTCTAGTGACTAAAATGGATGAATTGACCAAAGTAAGACCAAATGAAGCTCAATACACTCAATTAGGACCAAAATAGGTTCATTGCACCATCCTTTGATTATCTACAACATCCTAGTGACTAAAATTGAGGCATTGACCAAAGTAAGACGAAATGAAGCTCAATACACTCAATTAGAACAAAAATAGGCTCATTACATCATCCTTTGGTTACCTACACCTTCCTAGTGACTAAAATGGATGAATTGACCAAAGTAAGACCAAATGAAGCTCAATACACTCAATTAGGACCAAAATAGGATCATTACATCATCCTTTGGTTATCTACAACATCCTAGTGACTAAAATGGAGCCATTGACCAAAGTAAGACCAAATGAAGCTCAATACACTCAATTAGGACCAAAATAGGCTCATTACACCATCCTTTGGTTATCTACAACATCCTAGTGACTAAAATGGATGAATTGATCAAATAAGACCAAATGATGCTTAATACACTCAATTAGGACCAAAATAGGGTCATTACATCAACCTTTGGTTACCTACACCTTCCTAGTGACTAAAATGGATCAGTTGACCAAAGTAAGACCAAATGAAGCTCAATACACTCAATTAGGACCAAAATAGGCTCATAACAACATCCTTTTCTTATCTACAACATCCTAGTGACTAAAATGGATGAATTGATCAAAGTAAGACCAAATGAAGCTCAATACACTCAATTAGGACCAAAATAGGCTCATTACACCATCCTTTGGTTATCTACAACATCCTAGTGACTAAAATGGAGCAATTGACCAAAGTATGACCAAATGAAGCTCAATACACTCAGTTAGGACCAAAATAGGGTCATTATATCATCCTTAGGTTACCTACACCTTTCTAGTGACTAAAATGGATGAATTGACCAAAGTAAGACCAAATGAAGCTCAATACACTCAATTAGGACCAAAATAGGCTCATTACACCATCCTTTGGTTATCTACAACATCCTAGTGACTAAAATGGATGAATTGATCAAATAAGACCACATGATGCTTAATACACTCAATTAGGACCAAAATAGGGTCATTACATCAACCTTTGGTTACCTACACCTTCCTAGTGACTAAAATGGATCAGTTGACCAAAGTAAGACCAAATGAAGCTCAATACACTCAATTAGGACCAAAATAGGCTCATAACAACATCCTTTTCTTATCTACAACATCCTAGTGACTAAAATGGATGAATTGATCAAAGTAAGACCAAATGAAGCTCAATACACTCAAGTAGTACCAAAATAGGCTCATTACATCATCCTTTGGATATCTACAACATCCTAGTGAGTAAAATGTAGCCATTGACCAAAGTAAGACCAAATGATGCTCAATACACTCAATTAGGACAAAAATAGGGTCATTATATCATCCTTAGGTTACCCACACCTTTCTAGTGACTAAAATGGATGAATTGACCAAAGTAAGACCAAATGAAGCTCAATACACTCAATTAGGAGCAAAATAGGCTCATTACATAAACCTTTGGTTACCTACACCTTCCTAATGACTAAAATGGATGAATTGACCAAAGTAAGACCAAATGAAGCTTAATACACTCAATTAGGACCAAAATAGGCTCATTACATCAACCTTTGGTACCCACACCTTCCTAATGACTAAAATGGATCAGTTGACCATAGTAAGACCAAATGAAGCTCAATACACTCAATTAGGACCAAAATAGGCTCATTACATCATCCTTTGGTTACCTACACCTTTCTAGTGACTAAAATGGATGAATTGACCAAAGTAAGACCAAATGAAGCTCAATACACTCAATTAGGACCAAAATAGCCTCATTACACCATCCTTTGGTTATCTACAACATCCTAGTGACTAAAATTTAGCCATTGACCAAAGTAAGACTAAATGAAGCTCAATACATTCAATTAGGAGCAAAATAGGCTCATTACATCATCCTTTGGTTATCTACAACATCCTAGTGAGTAAAATGGAGCCATTGACCAAAGTAAGACCAAATGAAGCTGAATACACTCAATTAGGACCAAAATAGGGTCATTATATCATCCTTAGGTTACCTACACCTTTCTAGTGACTAAAATGGATGAATTGACCTAAGTAAGACAGAATGAAGCTCAATACACTCAATTAGGACAAAAATAGGCTCATTACACCATCTTTTGGTTATCTACAACATCCTAGTGACTAAAATGGAGCCATTGACCAAAGTAAGACTAAATGAAGCTCAATACACTCAATTAGGACCAAAATAAGGCTCATTACATCATCCTTTGGTTATCTACAACATCCTAGTGACTAAAATGGAGGAATTGACCAAAGTAGTCGAAATGAAGCTAAATACACTCAATAAGAACAAAAATAGGCTCATTACATCATCCTTTGGTTATCTACAACATCCTAGTGACTAAAATGGAGCCATTGACCAAAGTAAGACCAAATGAAGCTCAATACACTCACTTAGGACCATAATAGGCTCATTACACCATCCTTTGGTTATCTACAACATCCTAGTGACTAAAATGGAGCCATTGACCAAAGTATGAAATGAAGCTCAATGCACTGAATTAGGACCATAATAGGCTCATTACATCATCCTTTGGTTATCTACAACATCCTAGTGACTAAAATGGATGAATTGATCAAAGTAAGACCAAAATGAAGCTCAATACACTCAAGTAGGACCAAATACGCTCATTACATCATCCTTTGGATAACTACAACATCCTAGTGACTAAAATGGAGCCATTGACCAAAGTATGACCAAATGAAGCTCAATACACTCAATTAGGATGAAAATAGGCTCATTACATTATCCTTTGGTTATCTACAACATCCTAGAGAGTAAAATGGAGCCATTGACCAAAGTAAGACCAAATGAAGCTCAATACACTCAATTAGGACCAAAATAGGGTCATTATATCATCCTTAGGTTACCTACACCTTTCTAGTGACTAAAATGATGAATTGACCAAAAGTAAGACCAAATGAAGCTCAATACACTCAATTAGGAGCAAAATAGGCTCATTACACTATCCTTTGGTTATCAACAACATCCTAGTGACTAAAATGGTGCCATTGACCAAAGTAAGACCAAATGAAGCTCAATACACTTAATTAGGACCAAAATAGGCTCATTACATCATCCTTTGGTTACCTACACCTTTCTAGTGACTAAAATGGATGAATTGACCAAAGTAAGACCAAATGAAGCTCAATACACTCAATTAGGACCAAAATAGGTTCATTGCACCATCCTTTGGTTATCTACAACATCCTAGTGACTAAAATGGAGGTATTGACCAAAGTAAGACGAAATGAAGCTCAATACACTCAATTAGAACAAAAATAGGCTCATTACAATCATCCTTTGGTTACCTACACCTTTCTAGTGACTAAAATGGATGAATTGACCAAAGTAAGACCAAATGAAGCTCAATACACTCAATTAGGACCAAATTAGGTTCATTGCACCATCCTTTGGTTATCTACAACATCCTAGTGACTAAAATTGAGGGCATTGACCAAAGTAAGACGAAATGAAGCTCAATACACTCAATTAGAACAAAAATAGGCTCATTACATCATCCTTTGGTTACCTACACCTTTCTAGTGACTAAAATGGATGAATTGACCAAAGTAAGACCAAATGAAGCTCAATACACTCAATTAGGACCAAAAATAGGTTCATTGCACCATCCTTTGGTTATCTACAACATCCTAGTGACTAAAATTGAGGCATTGACCAAAGTAAGACGAAATGAAGCTCAATACACTCAATTAGAACAAAAATAGGCTCATTACATCATCCTTTGGTTACCTACACCTTCCTAGTGACTAAAATGGATGAATTGACCAAAGTAAGACCAAATGAAGCTCAATACACTCAATTAGGACCAAAATAGGATCATTACATCATCCTTTGGTTATCTACAACATCCTAGTGACTAAAATGGAGCCATTGACCAAAGTAAGACGAAATGAAGCTCAATACACTCAATTAGGACCAAAATAGGCTCATTACACCATCCTTTGGTTATCTACAACATCCTAGTGACTAAAATGGATGAATTGACCAAAGTAAGACCAAATGAAGCTCAATACACTCAATTAGGACCAAAATAGCCTCATTACACCATCCTTTGGTTATCTACAACATCCTAGTGACTAAAATTTAGCCATTGACCAAAGTAAGACTAAATGAAGCTCAATACATTCAATTAGGAGCAAAATAGGCTCATTACATCATCCTTTGGTTATCTACAACATCCTAGTGAGTAAAATGGAGCCATTGACCAAAGTAAGACCAAATGAAGCTCAATACACTCAATTAGGACCAAAATAGGGTCATTATATCATCCTTAGGTTACCTACACCTTTCTAGTGACTAAAATGGATGAATTGACCAAGTAAGACAAATGAAGCTCAATACACTCAATTAGGACAAAATAGGCTCATTACACCATCTTTGGTTATCTACAACATCCTAGTGACTAAAATGGAGCCATTGACCAAAGTAAGACAAATGAAGCTCAATACACTCAATTAGGACCAAAATAGGCTCATTACATCATCCTTTGGTTATCTACAACATCCTAGTGACTAAAATGGAGGAATTGACCAAAGTAACAAATGAAGCTAAATACACTCAATAGACAAAAATAGGCTCATTACATCATCCTTTGGTTATCTACAACATCCTAGTGACTAAAATGGAGCCATTGACCAAAGTAAGACCAAATGAAGCTCAATACACTCAATTAGGACCAAATAGGCTCATTACACCATCCTTTGGTTATCTACAACATCCTAGTGACTAAAATGGAGCCATTGACCAAAGTAGAAATGAAGCTCAATGCACAATTAGGACCAAATAGGCTCATTACATCATCCTTTGGTTATCTACAACATCCTAGTGACTAAAATGGATGAATTGATCAAAGTAAGACCAAATGAAGCTCAATACACTCTCAAAATAGCTCATTACATCATCCTTTGGATAACTACAACATCCTAGTGACTAAAATTTAAGACCAAATGAAGCTCAATACACTCAATTAGGAAAAATAGGCTCATTACATTATCCTTTGGTTATCTACAACATCCTAGAGAGTAAAATGGAGCCATTGACCAAAGTAAGACCAAATGAAGCTCAATACACTCAATTAGGACCAAAATAGGGTCATTATATCATCCTTAGGTTACCTACACCTTTCTAGTGACTAAAATTGATGAATTGACCAAAGTAAGACCAAATGAAGCTCAATACACTCAATTAGGAGCAAAATAGGCTCATTACACTATCCTTTGGTTATCAACAACATCCTAGTGACTAAAATGGTGCCATTGACCAAAGTAAGACCAAATGAAGCTCAATACACTTAATTAGGACCAAAATAGGCTCATTACATCATCCTTTGGTTACCTACACCTTTCTAGTGACTAAAATGGATGAATTGACCAAAGTAAGACCAAATGAAGCTCAATACACTCAATTAGGACCAAAATAGGTTCATTGCACCATCCTTTGGTTATCTACAACATCCTAGTGACTAAAATGGAGGTATTGACCAAAGTAAGACGAAATGAAGCTCAATACACTCAATTAGAACAAAAATAGGCTCATTACATCATCCTTTGGTTACCTACACCTTTCTAGTGACTAAAATGGATGAATTGACCAAAGTAAGACCAAATGAAGCTCAATACACTCAATTAGGACCAAAATAGGTTCATTGCACCATCCTTTGGTTATCTACAACATCCTAGTGACTAAAATTGAGGCATTGACCAAAGTAAGACGAAATGAAGCTCAATACACTCAATTAGAACAAAAATAGGCTCATTACATCATCCTTTGGTTACCTACACCTTCTAGTGACTAAAATGGATGAATTGACCAAAGTAAGACCAAATGAAGCTCAATACACTCAATTAGGACCAAAATAGGTTCATTGCACCATCCTTTGGTTATCTACAACATCCTAGTGACTAAAATTGAGGCATTGACCAAAGTAAGACGAAATGAAGCTCAATACACTCAATTAGAACAAAAATAGGCTCATTACATCATCCTTTGGTTACCTACACCTTCCTAGTGACTAAAATGGATGAATTGACCAAAGTAAGACCAAATGAAGCTCAATACACTCAATTAGGACCAAAATAGGATCATTACATCATCCTTTGGTTATCTACAACATCCTAGTGACTAAAATGGAGCCATTGACCAAAGTAAGACGAAATGAAGCTCAATACACTCAATTAGGACCAAAATAGGCTCATTACACCATCCTTTGGTTATCTACAACATCCTAGTGACTAAAATGGATGAATTGATCAAATAAGACCAAATGATGCTCAATACACTCAATTAGGACCAAAATGGGGTCATTACACCATCCTTTGGTTATCTACAACATCCTAGTGACTAAAATGGATCAGTTGACCATAGTAAGACGAAATGAAGCTCAATACACTCAATTAGAACAAAAATAGGCTCATTACATCATCCTTTGGTTACCTACACCTTCCAGTGACTAAAATGGATGAATTGACCAAAGTAAGACCAAATGAAGCTCAATACACTCAATTAGGACCAAAATAGGATCATTACATCATCCTTTGGTTATCTACAACATCCTAGTGACTAAAATGGAGCCATTGACCAAAGTAAGACCAAATGAAGCTCAATACACTCAATTAGGACCAAAATAGGCTCATTACACCATCCTTTGGTTATCTACAACATCCTAGTGACTAAAATGGATGAATTGATCAAATAAGACCAAATGATGCTTAATACACTCAATAGGACCAAAATGGGGTCATTACATCAACCTTTGGTTACCTACACCTTCCTAGTGACTAAAATGGATCAGTTGACCAAAGTAAGACCAAATGAAGCTCAATACACTCAATTAGAACAAAAATAGGCTCATTACATCATCCTTGGTTACCTACACCTTCCTAGTGACTAAAATGGATGAATTGACCATTGTAAGACCAAATGAAGCTCAATACACTCAATTAGGACCAAAATAGGATCATTACATCATCCTTTGGTTATCTACAACATCCTAGTGACTAAAATGGAGCCATTGACCAAAGTAAGACCAAATGAAGCTCAATACACTCAATTAGGACCAAAATAGGCTCATTACACCATCCTTTGGTTATCTACAACATCCTAGTGACTAAAATGGATGAATTGATCAAATAAGACCAAATGATGCTTAATACACTCAATTAGGACCAAAATAGGGTCATTACATCAACCTTTGGTTACCTACACCTTCCTAGTGACTAAAATGGATCAGTTGACCAAAGTAAGACCAAATGAAGCTCAATACACTCAATTAGGATCAAAATAGGCTCATTACAACATCCTTTTGTTATCTACAACATCCTAGTGACTAAAATGGATGAATTGATCAAAGTAAGACCAAATGAAGCTCAATACACTCAATTAGGACCAAAATAGGCTCATTACACCATCCTTTGGTTATCTACAACATCCTAGTGACTAAAATGGAGCAATTGACCAAAGTATGACCAAATGAAGCTCAATACACTCAATTAGGACCAAAATAGGGTCATTATATCATCCTTAGGTTACCTACACCTTTCTAGTGACTAAAATGGATGAATTGACCAAAGTAAGACCAAATGAAGCTCAATACACTCAATTAGGAGCAAAATAGGCTCATTACATCAACCTTTGGTTACCTACACCTTCCTAATGACTAAAATGGATGAATTGACCAAAGTAAGACCAAATGAAGCTAATACACTCAATTAGGACCAAAATAGGCTCATTACATCAACCTTTGGTTACCTACACCTTCCTAATGACTAAAATGGATCATTGACCAAAGTAAGACCAAATGAAGCTCAATACACTCAATTAGGACCAAAATAGGCTCATTACATCATCCTTTGGTTACCTACACCTTTCTAGTGACTAAAATGGATGAATTGACCAAAGTAAGACCAAATGAAGCTCAATACACTCAATTAGACCAAAATAGGTTCATTGCACCATCCTTTGGTTATCTACAACATCTAGTGACAAAAATGGAGGCATTGACCAAAGTAAGACGAAATGAAGCTCAATACACTCAATTAGAACAAAAAAAGGCTCATTACATCATCCTTTGGTTACCTACACCTTCCTAGTGACTAAAATGGATGAATTGACCAAAGTAAGACCAAATGAAGCTCAATACACTCAAGTAGTACCAAAATAGGCTCATTACATCATCCTTTGGATATCTACAACATCCTAGTGAGTAAAATGGAGCCATTGACCAAAGTAAGACCAAATGAAGCTCAATACACTCAATTAGGACCAAAATAGGGTCATTATATCATCCTTAGGTTACCTACACCTTCTAGTGACTAAAATGGATGAATTGACCAAAGTAAGACCAAATGAAGCTCAATACACTCAATTAGGAGCAAAATAGGCTCATTACATCAACCTTTGGTTACCTACACCTTCCTAATGACTAAAATGGATGAATTGACCAAAGTAAGACCAAATGAAGCTTAATACACTCAATTAGGACCAAAATAGGCTCATTACATCAACCTTTGGTAACCTACACCTTCCTAATGACTAAAATGGATCAGTTGACCAAAGTAAGACCAAATGAAGCTCAATACACTCAATTAGGACCAAAATAGGCTCATTACATCATCCTTTGGTTACCTACCCTTTCTAGTGACTAAAATGGATGAATTGACCAAAGTAAGACCAAATGAAGCTCAATACACTCAATTAGGACCCAAAATAGCCTCATTACACCATCCTTTGGTTATCTACAACATCCTAGTGACTAAATTTAGCCATTGACCAAAGTAAGAC
>RYYW01000240.1:0-13832 GCA_013621005.1 Aeschynomene evenia | reverse complement strand
CATCATCCTTTGTTATCTAAACCCTAGTGACTAAAATGGAGCCATTGTCCAAAGTAAGACCAAATGAAGGTCAAACACTCAATTAGACCAAAATAGGCTCATTACATCATCCTTTGGTTATCTACAACATCCTAGTGACTAAAATGGAGCCATTGACCAAAGTAAGACCAAATGAAGCTCAATACACTCAATTAGGACCAAAATAGGCTCATTACATCATCCTTTGGTTATCTAAACCTTCCTAGTGACTAAAATGGAGCCATTGACCAAAGTAAGACCAAATGAAGCTCAATACACTCAATTAGGACCAAAATAGGCTCATTACATCATCCTTTGTTTATCTTCCTAGTGACTAAAATGGAGCCATTGTCCAAAGTAAGACCAAATGAAGGTCAAAACACTCAATTAAGACCAAAATAGGCTCATTACATCATCCTTTGGTTATCTACAACATCCTAGTGACTAAAATGGAGCCATTGACCAAAGTAAGACCAAATGAAGGTCAATACACTCAATTAGGACCAAAATAGGCTCATTACATCATCCTTTGGTTATCTAAACCTTCCTAGTGACTAAAATGGAGCCATTGACCAAAGTAAGACCAAATGAAGCTCAATACACTCAATTAGGTCCAAAATAGGCTCATTACATCATCCTTTGGTTATCTAACATCCTAGTGACTAAAATGGAGCCATTGACCAAAGTAAGACCAAATGAAGCTCAATACACTCAATTAGGACCAAAATAGGCTCATTACATCATCCTTTGTTATCTACAACATCCTAGTGACTAAAATGAGCCATTGACCAAAGTAAGAACAAATGAAGCTCAATACACTCAATTAGGACCAAAATAGGCTCTTACATCATCCTTTGGTTATTCCTAGTGACTAAAATGGAGCCATTGACCAAAGTAAGACCAAATGAAGCTCAATACACTCAATTAGGACCAAAATAGGCTCATTACATCATCCTTTGTTTATCTAAACCTTCCTAGTGACTAAAATGGAGCCATTGTCCAAAGTAAGACCAAATGAAGGTCAAAACACTCAATTAAGACCAAAATAGGCTCATTACATCATCCTTTGGTTATCTAGAACATCCTAGTGAATAAAATGGAGCCATTGACCAAAGTAAGACCAAATCAAGGTCAATACACTCAATTAGGACCAAAATAGGCTCATTACATCATCCTTTGGTTATCTAAACCTCCTAGTGACTAAAATGAGCCATTGACCAAAGTAAGACCAAATGAAGCTCAATACACTCAATTAGGACCAAAATAGGCTCATTACATCATCCTTTGTTTATCTAAACCTTCCTAGTGACTAAAATGGAGCCATTGTCCAAGTAAGACCAAATGAAGGTCAAAACACTCAATTAAGACCAAAATAGGCTCATTACATCATCCTTTGGTTATCTACAACATCCTAGTGACTAAAATGGAGCCATTGACCAAAGTAAGACCAAATGAAGGTCAATACACTCAATTAGGACCAAAATAGGCTCATTACATCATCCTTTGGTTATCTAAACCTTCCTAGTGACTAAAATGGAGCCATTGACCAAACTAAGACCAAATGAAGCTCAATACACTCAATTAGGAAAATAGGCTCATTACATCATCCTTTGGTTATCTACAACATCCTAGTGACTAAAATGGAGCCATTGACCAAAGTAAGACAAATGAAGCTCAATACACTCAATTAGGACCAAAATAGGCTCATTACATCATCCTTTGTTATCTACAACATCCTAGTGACTAAAATTGAGCCATTGACCAAAGTAAGACCAAATGAAGCTCAATACACTCAATTAGGACCAAAATAGGCTCATTACATCATCCTTTGTTTATCTAAACCTTCCTAGTGACTAAAATGGAGCCATTGTCCAAAGTAAGACCAAATGAAGGTCAAAAACACTCAATTAAGACCAAAATAGGCTCATTACATCATCCTTTGGTTATCTACAACATCCTAGTGACTAAAATGGAGCCATTGACCAAAGTAAGACCAAATGAAGTCAATACACTCAATTAGGACCAAAATAGGCTCATTACATCATCCTTTGGCCTAGTGACTAAAATGAGCCAAAGTAAGACCAAATGAAGGTCAAAACACTCAATTAAGACCAAAATAGGCTCATTACATCATCCTTTGGTTATCTAGAACATCCTAGTGAATAAAATGGAGCCATTGACCAAAGTAAGACCAAATCAAGGTCAATACACTCAATTAGGACCAAAATAGGCTCATTACATCATCCTTTGGTTATCTAAACCTTCCTAGTGACTAAAATGGAGCCATTGACCAAAGTAAGACCAAATGAAGCTCAATACACTCAATTAGGACCAAAATAGGCTCATTACATCATCCTTTGGTTATCTACAACATCCTAGTGACTAAAATGGAGCCATTGACCAAAGTAAGAACAAATGAAGCTCAATACACTCAATTAGGACCAAAATAGGCTCATTACATCATCCTTTGGTTATCTACAACATCCTAGTGACTAAAATGGAGCCATTGACCAAAGTAAGACCAAATGAAGCTCAATACACTCAATTAGGACCAAAATAGGCTCATTACATCATCCTTTGTTTATCTAAACCTTCCTAGTGACTAAAATGGAGCCATTGTCCAAGTAAGACCAAATGAAGGTCAAACACTCAATTAAGACCAAAATAGGCTCATTACATCATCCTTTGGTTATCTAAACATCCTAGTGACTAAAATGGAGCCATTGACCAAAGTAAGACCAAATGAAGGTCAATACACTCAATTAGGACCAAAATAGGCTCATTACATCATCCTTTGGTTATCTAAACCTTCCTAGTGACTAAAATGGAGCCATTGACCAAAGTAAGACCAAATGAAGCTCAATACACTCAATTAGGTCCAAAATAGGCTCATTACATCATCCTTTGGTTATCTACAACATCCTAGTGACTAAAATGGAGCCATTTGACCAAAGTAAGACCAAATGAAGCTCAATACACTCAATTAGGACCAAAATAGGCTCATTACATCATCCTTTAGTTATCTACAACATCCTAGTGACTAAAATTGAGCCATTGACCAAAGTAAGACCAAATGAAGCTCAATACACTCAATTAGGACCAAAATAGGCTCATTACATCATCCTTTGTTATCTAAACTTCCTAGTGACTAAAATGGAGCCATTGTCCAAAGTAAGACCAAATGAAGGTCAAAACACTCAATTAAGACCAAAATAGGCTCATTACATCATCCTTTGGTTATCTACAACATCCTAGTGACTAAAATGGAGCCATTGACCAAAGTAAGACCAAATGAAGCTCAATACACTCAATTAGGACCAAAATAGGCTCATTACATCATCCTTTGGTTATCTAAACCTTCCTAGTGACTAAAATGGAGCCATTGACCAAAGTAAGACCAAATGAAGCTCAATACACTCAATTAGGACCAAAATAGGCTCATTACATCATCCTTTGGTTATCTAAACATCCTAGTGACTAAAATGGAGCCATTGACCAAAGTAAGACCAAATGAAGCTCAATACACTCAATTAGGACCAAAATAGGCTCATTACATCATCCTTTGGTTATCTACAACATCCTAGTGACTAAAATGGAGCCATTGACCAAAGTAAGACCAAATGAAGCTCAATACACTCAATTAGGACCAAAATAGGCTCATTACATCATCCTTTGGTTATCTAAACCTTCCTAGTGACTAAAATGGAGCCATTGACCAAAGTAAGACCAAATGAAGCTCAATACACTCAATTAGGACCAAAATAGGCTCATTACATCATCCTTTGGTTATCTACAACATCCTAGTGACTAAAATGGAGCCATTGACCAAAGTAAGACCAAATGAAGCTCAATACACTCAATTAGGACCAAAATAGGCTCATTACATCATCCTTTGGTTATCTACCATCCTAGTGACTAAAATTGAGCCATTGACCAAAGTAAGACCAAATGAAGCTCAATACACTCAATTAGGACCAAAATAGGCTCATTACATCATCCTTTGTTTATCTAAACCTTCCTAGTGACTAAAATGGAGCCATTGTCCAAAGTAAGACCAAATGAAGGTCAAAACACTCAATTAAGACCAAAATAGGCTCATTACATCATCCTTTGGTTATCTACAACATCCTAGTGACTAAAATGGAGCCATTGACCAAAGTAAGACCAAATCAAGGTCAATACACTCAATTAGGACCAAAATAGGCTCATTACATCATCCTTTGGTTATCTAAACCTTCCTAGTGACTAAAATGGAGCCATTGACCAAACTAAGACCAAATGAAGCTCAATACACTCAATTAGGACCAAAATAGGCTCATTACATCATCCTTTGGTTATCTACAACATCCTAGTGACTAAAATGGAGCCATTGACCAAAGTAAGACCAAATGAAGCTCAATACACTCAATTAGGACCAAAATAGGCTCATTACATCATCCTTTGGTTATCTACAACATCCTAGTGACTAAAATGAGCCATTGACCAAAGTAAGACCAAATGAAGCTCAATACACTCAATTAGGACCAAAATAGGCTCATTACATCATCCTTTGTTATCTAAACCTTCCTAGTGACTAAAATGGAGCCATTGTCCAAAGTAAGACCAAATGAAGTCAAAACACTCAATTAGGCTCATTACATCATCCTTTGGTTATCTAAACATCCTAGTGACTAAAATGAGCCATTGACCAAAGTAAGACCAAATGAAGCTCAATACACTCAATTAGGACCAAAATAGGCTCATTACATCATCCTTTGGTTATCTAAACTTCCTAGTGACTAAAATGGAGCCATTGACCAAAGTAAGACCAAATGAAGCTCAATACACTCAATTACCAAAATAGGCTCATTACATCATCCTTTGTTATCTACAACATCCTAGTGACTAAAATGGAGCCATTGACCAAAGTAAGACCAAATGAAGCTCAATACACTCAATTAGGACCAAAATAGGCTCATTACATCATCCTTTGGTTATCTAAAAATCCTAGTGACTAAAATGGAGCCATTGACCAAAGTAAGACCAAATGAAGCTCAATACACTCAATTAGGACCAAAATAGGCTCATTACATCATCCTTTGGTTATCTAAACATCCTAGTGACTAAAATGGAGCCATTGACCAAAGTAAGACCAAATGAAGCTCAATACACTCAATTAGGACCAAAATAGGCTCATTACATCATCCTTTGGTTATCTAAACATCCTAGTGACTAAAATGGAGCCATTGACCAAAGTAAGACCAAATTCACACTCAATTAGGACCAAAATAGGCTCATTACATCATCCTTTGGTTATCTAACTAGTGACTAAAATGGAGCCATTGACCAAAGTAAGACCAAATGAAGCTCAATACACTCAATTAGGACCAAAATAGGCTCATTACATCATCCTTTGGTTATCTACAACATCCTAGTGACTAAAATGGAGCCATTGACCAAAGTAAGACCAAATGAAGCTCAATACACTCAATTAGGACCAAAATAGGCTCATTACATCATCCTTTAGTTATCTACAACATCCTAGTGACTAAAATGAGCCATTGACCAAAGTAAGACCAAATGAAGCTCAATACACTCAATTAGGACCAAAATAGGCTCATTACATCATCCTTTGTTATCTAAACCTTCCTAGTGACTAAAATGGAGCCATTGACCAAAGTAAGACCAAATGAAGGTCAATACACTCAATTAAGACCAAAATAGGCTCATTACATCATCCTTTGGTTATCTACAACATCCTAGTGACTAAAATGGAGCCATTGACCAAAGTAAGACCAAATGAAGCTCAATACACTCAATTAGGACCAAAATAGGCTCATTACATCATCCTTTGGTTATCTAAACCTTCCTAGTGACTAAAATGGAGCCATTGACCAAAGTAAGACCAAATGAAGCTCAATACACTCAATTAGACCAAAATAGGCTCATTACATCATCCTTTGTTTATCTAAACATCCTAGTGACTAAAATGGAGCCATTGTCCAAAGTAAGACCAAATGAAGGTCAAAACACTCAATTAGGACCAAAATAGGCTCATTACATCATCCTTTGGTTATCTACAACATCCTAGTGACTAAAATGGAGCCATTGACCAAAGTAAGACCAAATGAAGGTCAATACACTCAATTAGGACCAAAATAGGCTCATTACATCATCCTTTGGTTATCTAAACCTCCTAGTGACTAAAATGGAGCCATTGACCAAAGTAAGACCAAATGAAGCTCAATACACTCAATTAGGACCAAAATAGGCTCATTACATCATCCTTTGGTTATCTACAACATCCTAGTGACTAAAATGGAGCCATTGACCAAAGTAAGACCAAATGAAGCTCAATACACTCAATTAGGACCAAAATAGGCTCATTACATCATCCTTTGGTTATCTACAACATCCTAGTGACTAAAATGGAGCCATTGACCAAAGTAAGACCAAATGAAGCTCAATACACTCAATTAGGACCAAAATAGGCTCATTACATCATCCTTTGGTTATCTACAACATCCTAGTGACTAAAATGGAGCCATTGACCAAAGTAAGACCAAATGAAGCTCAATACACTCAATTAGGACCAAAATAGGCTCATTACATCATCCTTTGGTTATCTAAAACATCCTAGTGACTAAAATGGAGCCATTGTCCAAAGTAAGACCAAATGAAGGTCAAAACACTCAATTAAGACCAAAATAGGCTCATTACATCATCCTTTGGTTATCTACAACATCCTAGTGACTAAAATGGAGCCATTGACCAAAGTAAGACCAAATGAAGCTCAATACACTCAATTAGGACCAAAATAGGCTCATTACATCATCCTTTGGTTATCTAAATCCTAGTGACTAAAATGGAGCCATTGACCAAATAAGACCAAATGAAGCTCAATACACTCAATTAGGACCAAAATAGGCTCATTACATCATCCTTTGGTTATCTACAACATCCTAGTGACTAAAATGGAGCCATTGACCAAAGTAAGCAAATGAAGCTCAATACACTCAATTAGGACCAAAATAGGCTCATTACATCATCCTTTGTTATCTACAACATCCTAGTGACTAAAATGGAGCCATTGACCAAAGTAAGACCAAATGAAGTCAATACACTCAATTAGGACCAAAATAGGCTCATTACATCATCCTTTGGTTATCTAAACCTCCTAGTGACTAAAATGGAGCCATTGACCAAAGTAAGACCAAATGAAGCTCAATACACTCAATTAGGACCAAAATAGGCTCATTACATCATCCTTTGGTTATCTACAACATCCTAGTGACTAAAATGGAGCCATTGACCAAAGTAAGACCAAATGAAGCTCAATACACTCAATTAGGACCAAAATAGGCTCATTACATCATCCTTTAGTTATCTACAACATCCTAGTGACTAAAATTGCCATTGACCAAAGTAAGACCAAATGAAGCTCAATACACTCAATTAGGACCAAAATAGGCTCATTACATCATCCTTTGTTTATCTAAACCTTCCTAGTGACTAAAATGGAGCCATTGTCCAAAGTAAGACCAAATGAAGGTCAAAACACTCAATTAAGACCAAAATAGGCTCATTACATCATCCTTTGGTTATCTACAACATCCTAGTGACTAAAATGGAGCCATTGACCAAAGTAAGACCAAATGAAGGTCAATACACTCAATTAGGACCAAAATAGGCTCATTACATCATCCTTTGGTTATCTAAACCTTCTAGTGACTAAAATGGAGCCATTGACCAAAGTAAGACCAAATGAAGCTCAATACACTCAATTAGGACCAAAATAGGCTCATTACATCATCCTTTGGTTATCTACAACATCCTAGTGACTAAAATGGAGCCATTGACCAAAGTAAGACCAAATGAAGCTCAATACACTCAATTAGGACCAAAATAGGCTCATTACATCATCCTTTAGTTATCTACAACATCCTAGTGACTAAAATGGAGCCATTGACCAAAGTAAGACCAAATGAAGCTCAATACACTCAATTAGGACCAAAATAGGCTCATTACATCATCCTTTGTTATCTAAACCTTCCTAGTGACTAAAATGGAGCCATTGTCCAAAGTAAGACCAAATGAAGGTCAAAACACTCAATTAAGACCAAAATAGGCTCATTACATCATCCTTTGGTTATCTACAACATCCTAGTGACTAAAATGGAGCCATTGACCAAAGTAAGACCAAATGAAGCTCAATACACTCAATTAGGACCAAAATAGGCTCATTACATCATCCTTTAGTTATCTACAACATCCTAGTGACTAAAATGAGCCATTGACCAAAGTAAGACCAAATGAAGCTCAATACACTCAATTAGGACCAAAATAGGCTCATTACATCATCCTTTGTTATCTAAACCTTCCTAGTGACTAAAATGGAGCCATTGTCCAAAGTAAGACCAAATGAAGGTCAAACACTCAATTAAGACCAAAATAGGCTCATTACATCATCCTTTGGTTATCTACAACATCCTAGTTAAAATGGAGCCATTGACCAAAGTAAGACCAAATGAAGGTCAATACACTCAATTAGGACCAAAATAGGCTCATTACATCATCCTTTGGTTATCTAAACCTTCCTAGTGACTAAAATGGAGCCATTGACCAAACTAAGACCAAATGAAGCTCAATACACTCAATTAGGACCAAAATAGGCTCATTACATCATCCTTTGGTTATCTACAACATCCTAGTGACTAAAATGGAGCCATTGACCAAAGTAAGAACAAATGAAGCTCAATACACTCAATTAGGACCAAAATAGGCTCATTACATCATCCTTTAGTTATCTACAACATCCTAGTGACTAAAATGGAGCCATTGACCAAAGTAAGACCAAATGAAGCTCAATACACTCAATTAGGACCAAAATAGGCTCATTACATCATCCTTTGTTTATCTAAACCTTCCTAGTGACTAAAATGGAGCCATTGTCCAAAGTAAGACCAAATGAAGGTCAAAAACACTCAATTAAGACCAAAATAGGCTCATTACATCATCCTTTGGTTATCTACAACATCCTAGTGAAAAAATGGAGCCATTGACCAAAGTAAGACCAAATGAAGGTCAATACACTCAATTAGGACCAAAATAGGCTCATTACATCATCCTTTGGTTATCTAAACCTTCCTAGTGACTAAAATGGAGCTATTGACCAAAGTAAGACCAAATGAAGCTCAATACACTCAATTAGGACCAAAATAGGCTCATTACATCATCCTTTGGTTATCTACAACATCCTAGTGACTAAAATGGAGCCATTGACCAAAGTAAGACCAAATGAAGCTCAATACACTCAATTAGGACCAAAATAGGCTCATTACATCATCCTTTGGTTATCTAAACCTTCCTAGTGACTAAAATGGAGCCATTGACCAAAGTAAGACCAAATGAAGCTCAATACACTCAATTAGGACCAAAATAGGCTCATTACATCATCCTTTGGTTATCTAAACATCCTAGTGACTAAAATGGAGCCATTGACCAAAGTAAGACCAAATGAAGGTACACTCAATTAGGACCAAAATAGGCTCATTACATCATCCTTTGGTTATCTTCCTAGTGACTAAAATGGAGCCATTGACCAAAGTAAGACCAAATGAAGCTCAATACACTCAATTAGGACCAAAATAGGCTCATTACATCATCCTTTGGTTATCTAAACCTTCCTAGTGACTAAAATGGAGCCATTGACCAAAGTAAGACCAAATGAAGCTCAATACACTCAATTAGGACCAAAATAGGCTCATTACATCATCCTTTGGTTATCTAAAACATCCTAGTGACTAAAATGGAGCCATTGACCAAAGTAAGACCAAATGAAGCTCAATACACTCAATTAGGACCAAAATAGGCTCATTACATCATCCTTTGGTTATCTACAACATCCTAGTGACTAAAATGGAGCCATTGACCAAAGTAAGACCAAATGAAGCTCAATACACTCAATTAGGACCAAAATAGGCTCATTACATCATCCTTTGTTATCTAAACCTTCCTAGTGACTAAAATGGAGCCATTGACCAGACCAAATGAAGGTCAATACACTCAATTGACCAAAATAGGCTCATTACATCATCCTTTGGTTATCTAACATCCTAGTGACTAAAATGGAGCCATTGACCAAAGTAAGACCAAATGAAGCTCAATACACTCAATTAGGACCAAAATAGGCTCATTACATCATCCTTTGGTTATCTAAATCCTAGTGACTAAAATGGAGCCATTGACCAAAGTAAGACCAAATGAAGCTCAATACACTCAATTAACCAAAATAGGCTCATTACATCATCCTTTTGTTATCTAAACCATCCTAGTGACTAAAATGGAGCCATTGTCCAAAGTAAGACCAAATGAAGGTCAAAACACTCAATTAAGACCAAAATAGGCTCATTACATCATCCTTTGGTTATCTACAACATCCTAGTGACTAAAATGGAGCCATTGACCAAAGTAAGACCAAATCAAGGTCAATACACTCAATTAGGACCAAAATAGGCTCATTACATCATCCTTTGGTTATCTAAACCTTCCTAGTGACTAAAATGGAGCCATTGACCAAAGTAAGACCAAATGAAGCTCAATACACTCAATTAGGTCCAAAATAGGCTCATTACATCATCCTTTGGTTATCTACAACATCCTAGTGACTAAAATGGAGCCATTGACCAAAGTAAGACCAAATGAAGCTCAATACACTCAATTAGGACCAAAATAGGCTCATTACATCATCCTTTAGTTATCTACAACATCCTAGTGACTAAAATGGAGCCATTGACCAAAGTAAGACCAAATGAAGCTCAATACACTCAATTAGGACCAAAATAGGCTCATTACATCATCCTTGTTATCTACAACATCCTAGTGACTAAAATGGAGCCATTGACCAAAGTAAGACCAAATGAAGCTCAATACACTCAATTAGGACCAAAAGGCTCATTACATCATCCTTTGTTTATCTAAACCTTCCTAGTGACTAAAATGGAGCCATTGACCAAGTAAGACAAAATGAAGCTCAATACACTCAATTAGCACAAAATAGGCTCATTACATCATCCTTTGGTTATCTACAACATCCTAGTGACTAAAATGGAGCCATTGACCAAAGTAAGACCAAATGAAGCTCAATACACTCAATTAGGACCAAAATAGGCTCATTACATCATCCTTTGTTTATCTAAACCTTCCTAGTGACTAAAATGGAGCCATTGACCAAGTAAGAAAATGAAGCTCAATACACTCAATTAGCACCAAATAGGCTCATTACATCATCCTTTGGTTATCTACAACATCCTAGTGACTAAAATGGAGCCATTGACCAAAGTAAGACCAAATGAAGCTCAATACACTCAATTAGGACCAAAATAGGCATTACATCATCCTTTGTTTATCTAAACCTTCCTAGTGACTAAATGGAGCCATTGACCAAAGTAAGACCAAATGAAGCTCAATACACTCAATTAGGACCAAAATAGGCTCATTACATCATCCTTTGGTTATCTACAACATCCTAGTGACTAAAATGGAGCCATTGACCAAAGTAAGACCAAATGAAGCTCAATACACTCAATTAGGACCAAAATAGGCTCATTACATCATCCTTTGTTTATCTAAACCTTCCTAGTGACTAAAATGGAGCCATTGACCAAAGTAAGACAAATGAAGCTCAATTAGGACCAAAATAGGCTCATTACAATCCTTTGGTTATCTACAACATCCTAGTGACTAAAATGGAGCCATTGACCAAAGTAAGACCAAATGAAGCTCAATACACTCAATTAGGACCAAAATAGGCTCATTACATCATCCTTTGTTATCTAAACCTCCTACTGACTAAAATGGAGCCATTGACCAGAGTAAGACAAAATGAAGCTCAATACACTCAATTAGCACCAAAATAGGCTCATTACATCATCCTTTGGTTATCTACAACATCCTAGTGACTAAAATGGAGCCATTGACCAAAGTAAGACAAATGAAGCTCAATACACTCAATTAGGACCAAAATAGGCTCATTACATCATCCTTTGGTTATCTACAACATCCTAGTGACTAAAATGGAGCCATTGACCAAAGTAAGACCAAATGAAGCTCAATACACTCAATTAGGACCAAAATAGGCTCATTACATCATCCTTTGTTTATCTAAACCTTCCTAGTGACTAAAATGGAGCCATTGACCAAGTAAGACAAAATGAAGCTCAATACACTCAATTAGCACCAAAATAGGCTCATTACATCATCCTTTGGTTATCTACAACATCCTAGTGACTAAAATGGAGCCATTGACCAAAGTAAGACCAAATGAAGCTCAATACACTCAATTAGGACCAAATAGGCTCATTACATCATCCTTTGTTTATCTAAACCTTCCTAGTGACTAAAATGGAGCCATTGACCAAAGTAAGACCAAATGAAGCTCAATACACTCAATTAGGACCAAAATAGGCTCATTACATCATCCTTTGGTTATCTACAACATCCTAGTGACTAAAATGGAGCCATTGACCAAAGTAAGACCAAATGAAGCTCAAACACTCAATTAGTAGGCTCATTACATCATCCTTTGATCTAAACATCCTAGTGACTAAAATGGAGCCATTGACCAAAGTAAGACCAAATGAAGCTCAATACACTCAATTAGGACCAAATAGGCTCATTACATCATCCTTTGTTATCTAAACCTTCCTAGTGACTAAAATGGAGCCATTGACCAAGTAAGACAAATGAAGCTCAATACACTCAATTAGACCAAAATAGGCTCATTACATCATCCTTTGGTTATCTACAACATCCTAGGACTAAAATGGAGCCATTGACCAAAGTAAGACCAAATGAAGCTCAATACACTCAATAGACCAAAATAGGCTCATTACATCATCCTTTGGTTATCTACAACATCCTAGTGACTAAAATGAGCCATTGACCAAAGTAAGACAAATGAAGCTCAATACACTCAATTAGGACCAAAATAGCTCATTACATCATCCTTTGGTTATCTACAACATCCTAGTGACTAAAATGGAGCCATGACCAAAGTAAGAAAATGAAGCTCAATACACTCAATTAGACCAAAATAGGCTCATTACATCATCCTTTGGTTTACTACAACATCCTAGTGACTAAAATGGAGCCATGACCAAAGTAAGACCAAATGAAGCTCAAACACTCAATTAGGACCAAAATAGGCTCATTACATCATCCTTTGTTATCTAAACCTTCCTAGTGACTAAAATGGAGCCATTGACCAAGTAAGACCAAATGAAGCTCAATACACTCAATTAGGACCAAAATAGGCTCATTACATCATCCTTTGGTTCTACAACATCCTAGTGACTAAAATGGAGCCATTGACCAAAGTAAGACCAAATGAAGCTCAATACACTCAATTAGGACCAAATAGGCTCATTACATCATCCTTGTTTATCTAAACCTTCCTAGTGACTAAAATGAGCCATGACCAAGTAAGACAAAATGAAGCTCAAATACACTCAATTAGACCAAAATAGGCTCATTACATCATCCTTTGGTTATCTACAACATCCTAGTGACTAAAATGGAGCCATGACCAAAGTAAGACCAAATGAAGCTCAATACACTCAATTAGGACCAAAATAGCTCATTACATCATCCTTTGTTATCTAAACATCCTAGTGACTAAAATGGAGCCATTGACCAAAGTAAGACCAAATGAAGCAATACACTCAATTAGGACCAAAATAGGCTCATTACATCATCCTTTGGTTTATCTAAACCTTCCTAGTGACTAAAAATGGAGCCATTGACCAAAGTAGACCAAATGAAGCAATTAGGACCAA
>RYYW01000239.1:69530-93723 GCA_013621005.1 Aeschynomene evenia | reverse complement strand
TACACCATCCTAGTGACTAAAATGGAACAATTGACAACAGTATGACCTAATGAAGCTCAATACACTCAATTAGGACAAAATAGGCTCATTACATCATCCTTTCGTTATCTAAACCTTCCTAGTGACTAAAATGGAACAATTGACCAAAGTATGACCTAATGAAGCTCAGTACACTCAATTAGGACCAAAATAGACTCATTACATCATCCTTTGGTTAACTAAACCTTCCTAGTGACTAAAATGGAACAATTGACCAAAGTTTGACCTAATGAAGCTCAGTACACTCAATTAGGACGATAATAACTCATTACATCATCCTTTGGCTATCTAACCTTCCTAGTGACTAAAATGGAACAATTGACCAAATTATGACCTAATGAAGCTAAATACTCTCAATTAGGACCAAAAACTCATACATCATCCTTGGTTAACTAAACCTTCCTAGTGACTAAATGGAACAATTGACCAAAGTATGACCTAATGAGGCTCAATACACTCAACTAGGACCATAATAGGCTCATTAGATCATCCTTTGGTTATCTACACCATCCTAGTGACTAAAATGGAACAATTGACAAAAGTATGACCTAATGAAGCTCAATACTCTCAATTAGGACCAAAATGGACTCATTACATCATCCTTTGGTTAACTAAACCTTCCTAGTGACTAAATTGGAACAATTGACCAAAGTATGACCTAATGAGGCTCAATACACTCAACTAGGACCATAATAGGCTCATTAGATCATCCTTTGGTTATCTACACCATCCTAGTGACTAAAATGGAACAATTGACAAAAGTATGACCTAATTAAGCTCAATACACACAATTAGGACGAAAATAGGCTCATTACATCATCCTTTGGTTATCTAAACCTTCCTAGTGACTAAAATGGAACAATTGACCAAAGTATGACCTAATGAAGCTCAATACACTCATTAGGACCAAAAATAGGCTCATTACATCATACTTTGGTTATCTACACCTTCCTAGTGACTAAAATGGAAACAATTGACCAAAGTATGACCTAATTAAGCTCAATACACTCAACTAGGACCAAAATAGGCTCATTACATCATTCTTTGGTTATCTAAACCTTCCTAGTAGCTAAAATGGAACAATTGACCAAAGTATGACCTAATGAAGCTCAATACAGTCAATTAGGACCAAAATAGGCTCATTACATCATCCTTTGGTTATCTACACCATCCTAGTGACTAAAATGGAACAATTGACCAAAGTATGACCTAATGAAGTTCAGTACACTCAATTAGGACCAAAATAGGCTCATTACATCATCCTTTCATTATCTAAACCTTCCTAGTGCCTAAAATGGAACAATTGACCAAAGTTTGACCTAATGAAGCTCAGTACACTAAATTAGGACCAAAATAGGCTCATTACATCATTCTTTGGTTATCTAAACCTTCCTAGTAGCTAAAATGGAACAATTGACCAAAGTATGACCTAATGAAGCTCAATACACTCAATTAGGACCAAAATAGGCTCATTACATCATCCTTTGGTTAACTACACCTTCCTAGTGACTAAAATGGAGTCATTTACCAAACTAAGACCAAATGAAGCTCATTACATTCAATTAGGACCATAATAGGCTCATTACATTATCCTTTGGTTATCTAAACCTTCCTAGTGACTAAAATGGAACAATTGACCAAAGTATGACCTAATGAAGCTCAATACTCTCAATTAGGACCAAAATGGACTCATTACACCATCCTAGTGACTAAAATGGAACAATTGACAACAGTATGACCTAATGAAGCTCAATACACTCAATTAGGACAAAAATAGGCTCATTACATCATCCTTTCGTTATCTAAACCGTCCTAGTGACTAAAATGGAACAATTGACCAAAGTATGACCTAATGAAGCTCAATACACTCAATTAGGACCAAAATAGGCTCATTACATCATCCTTTCGTTATCTAAACCTTCCTAGTGCCTAAAATGGAACAATTGACCAAGTTTGACCTAATGAAGCTCAGTACACTAAATTAGGACCAAAATAGGCTCATTACATCATTCTTTGGTTATCTAAACCTTCCTAGTGACTAAAATGGAACAATTGACCAAAGTATGACCTAATGAAGCTCAATACTCTCAATTAGGACCAAAATGGACTCATTACATCATCCGTTGGTTAACTAAACCTTCCTAGTGACTAAATTGGAACAATTGACCAAAGTATGACCTAGTGAGGCTCAATACACTCAACTAGGACCAAAAATAGGCTCATTAGATCATCCTTTGGTTATCTATACCATCCTAGTGACTAAAATGGAACAATTGACAACCGTATGACCTAATGAAGCTCAATACACTCAATTAGGACAAAAATAGGCTCATTAACATCATCCTTTCGTTATCTAAACCTTCCTAGTGACTAAAATGGAACAATTGACCAAAGTATGACCTAATGAAGCTCAGTACACTCAATTAGGACCAAAATAGGCTCATACATCATCCTTTCTTTATCTAAACCTTCCTAGTGCCTAAAATGGAACAATTGACCAAAGTTTGACCTAATGAAGCTCAGTACACTAAATTAGGACCAAAATAGGCTCATTACATCATTCTTTGGTTATCTAAACCTTCCTAGTAGCTAAAATGGAACAATTGACCAAAGTATGACCTAATGAAGCTCAATACAGTCAATTAGGACCAAAATAGGCTCATTACATCATCCTTTGGTTATCTACACCATCCTAGTGACTAAAATGGAACAATTGACCAAAGTATGACCTAATGAAGTTCAGTACACTCAATTAGGACCAAAATAGGCTCATTACATCATCCTTTCATTATCTAAACCTTCCTAGTGCCTAAAATGGAACAATTGACCAAAGTTTGACCTAATGAAGCTCAGTACACTAAATTAGGACCAAAATAGGCTCATTACATCATTCTTTGGTTATCTAAACCTTCCTAGTAGCTAAAATGGAACAATTGACCAAAGTATGACCTAATGAAGCTCAATACACTCAATTAGGACCAAAATAGGCTCATTACATCATCCTTTGGTTATCTACACCATCCTAGTGACTAAAATGGAGTCATTTACCAAACTAAGACCAAATGAAGCTCATTACATTCAATTAGGACCATAATAGGCTCATTACATTATCCTTTGGTTATCTAAACCTTCCTAGTGACTAAAATGGAACAATTGACCAAAGTATGATCTAATGAAGCTCAATACTCTCAATTAGGACCAAAATGGACTCATTACACCATCCTAGTGACTAAAATGGAACAATTGACAACAGTATGACCTAATGAAGCTCAATACACTCAATTAGGACAAAAATAGGCTCATTACATCATCATTTCGTTATCTAAACCGTCCTAGTGACTAAAATGGAACAATTGACCAAAGTATGACCTAATGAAGCTCAATACACTCAATTAGGACCAAAATAGGCTCATTACATCATCCTTTCGTTATCTAAACCTTCCTAGTGCCTAAAATGGAACAATTGACCAAAGTTTGACCTAATGAAGCTCAGTACACTAAATTAGGACCAAAATAGGCTCATTACATCATTCTTTGGTTATCTAAACCTTCCTAGTGACTAAAATGGAACAATTGACCAAAGTATGACCTAATGAAGCTCAATACTCTCAATTAGGACCAAAATGGACTCATTACATCATCCGTTGGTTAACTAAACCTTCCTAGTGACTAAATTGGAACAATTGACCAAAGTATGACCTAGTGAGGCTCAATACACTCAACTAGGACCATAATAGGCTCATTAGATCATCCTTTGGTTATCTATACCATCCTAGTGACTAAAATGGAACAATTGACAACCGTATGACCTAATGAAGCTCAATACACTCAATTAGGACAAAAATAGGCTCATTACATCATCCTTTCGTTATCTAAACCTTCCTAGTGACTAAAATGGAACAATTGACCAAAGTATGACCTAATGAAGCTCAGTACACTCAATTAGGACCAAAATAGGCTCATTACATCATCCTTTCTTTATCTAAACCTTCCTAGTGCCTAAAATGGAACAATTGACCAAAGTTTGACCTAATGAAGCTCAGTACACTAAATTAGGACCAAAATAGGCTCATTACATCATTCTTTGGTTATCTAAACCTTCCTAGTAGCTAAAATGGAACAATTGACCAAAGTATGACCTAATGAAGCTCAATACACTCAATTAGGACCAAAATAGTGTAAGCTCCAGAACCCTTCTGAAGAGAATTAAGCATAATTCTCTCAGAATCATGAAAGTTTTAATGATAACAAGGTAAGCCATAAGTATAAAATTTTACTTAAGGTTTTGCTAATATGTGCGCTAAGTGTCTCAGAAAGTTATAAATTATTGCAATGCCATGAGCAAAGACCTAGACAAAACATCAAGTAACCTCGAGATAAATTGATAAAATCATAGCGCCAAAGATGTCAGAAAGGATATCTCAGAAGCGCAGAAGTTGAAAACATGTTTCTGAGGAAAGAACACTGTCGCCTCAGAAGGGTCTCAGAAGACCTCGCGACTAGTAGCTCTCAGAAGGATCTTCCCTCAGAAGGTTAGCCTCAGAAGTCCGTACAACTCTTAGAAGGTTGGACTCAGAAGCAACCAAGTGTCTGGACTCAAGGAAGTGCAAACAGACTCAGAAAGCTCGCTACAACTAGCCAAGGAAGTGGGAACACGCGCACTGTGCAGTTCTGAAAAGTTCCTCATTTTGCGCTGACTGTAGCAGGGAGCCGTTCTGAAAAGGACACAACCACATAAGCAAAGTGAAAGCCTCTAATTTCGCGGCTCTTTGACGCCTATATATATGAGTTCAATTCCAGAGCAATGTGACGAAACCTTTGCACAAAAACTCTTGATTAAACGTGCCAAAACTCTGTTGAATTGAAAATCATTTTGCGAAAACTTAGAACTTTCTCAGAAAGACAATTTTTACGAAATTGTTTTTCTAACTTTGCAAAATCTTCTAGTTCTGAATTGGTGTAAATTCTTACATTTGTAAGTTAATTCTAGAAGTCTACTAAGTGTAAAACTAGGTTTGTAACTTAGTCTTGGTAGTTGTTTTCGATCAAAACAAACTTTCTGAAAAACGCTAAGTCCTTCGTTGTTTGAAGGCAGTTTTAAGTCCTCTAGTGTTTGAGGCAAGGAAGTCCTTAATTGTTTAAGGCAAGGAAGTCCTCTAGTGTGAGGCAAGGAAGTCCTTAATTGTTTAAGGCAAGGAAGTCCTCTAGTGTGAGGCAAGGAAATCCACTTCGGATTGTGAAGTGGTGGAAGTCCTTTACGTGGTAAAGGCAGTGTTGTCTGGGAAGGCACATTAAGAAGAATATCTAAGAACTCTCAACTAAAGGTTGAGGACTGGAGTAGGTTGGTTATAACCGAACCAGTATAAAATCCCTTGTGTTAAGTTTTTCTCCCTAACTCATTACGTATCCAAATCTTTGAGAAAAACTCTATCACAACTTTAATCAAGAGGTCTCTTGAAAACCTTATTGATCAAAATCAGAAAGCTTTTAAGAAACTCAAACCTTAAGTCGTTTTCTTAAAAATCTCTCAGAAAGGAACTTTCTTAGAAAGACTAAGTTCTCAGAAACTTAATCTTCTCAGAAAGCATTTTCCGCTGCAAACTCTTAATCATACCTTCTAAGTAAAAACAGCTTTCTAAGTAAAAGTTTTAACAAGCAATTTTAAAACTTGCACGATTCAACCCCCCCTTCTCGTGCACACATACACTTTCAATTGGATCAGAGATCGGTCCTTAAGGGGTTGAGCACTTCGCAGTGTCAAGGAAAAAGATCCACGAAGGGAAATATGAACTCACCAGCTGCATTCATATCAGATGGGGCCTCAATAAACAGACCTCCGATGTTTCTCGGAGACAGCTTCGACTACTGGCGTGACAGGATGACGCTGTTCATCAAGCACACCAGTTTGGACTTATGGGATAGGATCGAGAATGGAGACTATCAGCCTCTGCAGACAATTACAGAGGATGCTGTAGTTGCAACAGACGCTGAGCCAGGAGCGGCACCTCCAGCACTCAGAACCTATACAAGACGAGTCCCTAAGGATGAATGGACTCAAGAGATGAAGGAGAAGATACAACTCAACTTCAAAGCTAAATACATTCTTCTCTGCGCCTTGCCCAAAGTAGAATACGACAAGATTGTGTCGTGTGATACCGCTCAAGAAATTTGGGAGAGATTACACATGCTGCACGAAGGAAATGATGAAGTCAAGGAAACTAAGGTATCAATGCTCGTACATAAGTACGAGTCCTTCTGCATGCAACCTGAGGAAACTATTGACAACATGTCAATAAGATTTCTCCACATCATAAATCAGCTAAAGGTCTTGGGAAAGACCTACTCCAACGCTGAGATGGTGAGGAAAATTCTCAGAAGCCTCTCTGCCAAGTGGCGCCCAAAGGTGACAGCAATTCAAGAAGCAAAGGATCTAAATCAGCTGGGTTTAGATGTATTGTTTGGCTCACTCAAAACTCACGAGATTGAGCTTGAAGGACTACTTGGAGGACCATCTTCATCCTCAAGACCTCAGAAAGCTCTGGCTCTGAAAAGTCAGGTCAAAAAGACTTCAAAAGCCCTAAAGGCTGAAGAAATATCTGAATCTGAAAACGATCAAAACTCAGATTCCGATGAAGATGACATCTCTCTTCTAGTAAGGAAAATGAAGAAAGCTTGGAAGAGAAGACCAAGCAAAGACAAAGAGATCACACCTAGAAAAGGAAAGTCAAAGTCTTCTGATGCCACATGCTTTGGCTGTGGAGAAAAGGGCCACTTCAGAACGGAGTGCCCTCAGAACAAGGGAAAGAAGAAGTTCATTCCCAAGAAGAAGAAGAAGGCAATGGTTGCTACATGGAGTGACTCAGAAGAGGAAGACTCTGAGTCAGAAAGTGAAGAGGAAGCTAATGTTTGCTTCATGGCCGGTACTGACTATATTCTGGAAACAGAATCTGAGTCAGAAGAGGTACCAAACACTCCTACTCTCTCATACTCATACAATGAGATCTCAGAACTCTATGAAGAGCTTCTGAGAGACTCAAACGAATTAGCTAACAATTTCAGCAAACTAAGAAAGTCTTTTAAATCCTTAGAAGCTGAAAATGCTAAACTAATTCAACAAGTAGAGAACCTAAGGCTTGAAAGAGATGACTTTAAAAATAGATATCTTGAAAGTCACAACCTCTATCAAGCTTTAGAAACAATGTCTTCTGTAACTGTTGAAAAAGCCGAACTGGCTTTGATAGAATTACAAAAGACAAATGAGCTTCTCACTTCTGACCTGGTTAAGATGGTCAAAGGTGAAAAAATGATGACACTCTTGCTTGGTGGTCAAAGACCTTACAAGGATAAGAGTGGACTCGGTTATGAAGAAATCTTCGAACCAAATGATATTGATCCATCCTTAACTAAGTCACCTCGCACGTGCATAGCATGTTTTAAGAGTGGCCATGGTTCTGAAAAATGTCCTATGTTGGAAAAAGGAAAAATCTCTAAGCCTCAGAAGGCTCAAAAGAAAACTCAGAAGGCTAAACTTTCTAAGAAGAGTAACCCCTCTCAGAAGGGAAAAACTTCTCAGAAAGCAAGTGCTTCTGAAAAGGGCAAACAAAAAGTCTCTGACTCTCAAAACCATGACCCCTCTAAGAAAAGAAGGCAAAAGTCCAAAAAAGCTAACAAGCAAGGACCCAACAAAGAATGGGTACCTAAATCTGTTAACTTTGTGACTGCAGGTGCATCATCAAGCGCTGCTCCACCACCACGATGAGCAGTGGTACCTTGACAGTGGCTGCTCAAGGCACATGACTGGAAGCAAGCACTGGTTCAGAAGTCTCAAGCCCAAGAAAGGCGGAACAGTGCGATTCGGTGATGGCGCTAAAGGGAGAGTCACTGCAATCAGAGATGTTGGTAAGGATTCCTCTCACCAAATCTCAGATGTACTTTTGGTCGATGGCTTAACTCACAATCTATTAAGCATTAGTCAATTTTGTGACAAAGGCTTAAAGGTTGAGTTTTATGCCAAGTATTGTCATGTGATTAATCTCACAAATGACAAGATCGTTCTGGAAGGAAAACGTGTTGGTAACATTTATGTTATCCATCTGGATGATCTAAAGGATCAAAATGTGGAATGCCTTGTCTCTGTCCAAGAAGACAAATGGCTATGGCATAAGAAACTTGGTCATGCCCATATGAGACTTCTTTCTGAACTCTCTCAGAAAGGACTTGTAAAGGGCCTTCCCAGAATTAAGTATCAGAAGGATGCAACCTGTGACTTCTGTGAAAAAGGGAAACAGACCAAGGCTTCCTTTCCCAGTAAAAGTGGTATTTCTACTCAGAAACCACTGGAACTGCTCCACATGGATCTATTCGGACCAACCAGAACAGCTTCCCTTTCTGGAAAACGCTATGGTCTTGTCATAGTGGATGATTACTCCAGATTCACTTGGGTTTTCTTTCTAGCTTCTAAGGAAGAAACTTTTGAGAAGTTCAAAGCATTTGCGAAAAGAGTTTCAACTGAAAAAGATTCGCACATTCATGCCATTAGATCAGATCATGGTGGTGAATTTGAGAATCACGCTTTTGAAAAGCTTTGTGAAAATCTGGGCATAGCTCACGAATTCTCATCTCCCAGAACTCCTCAACAAAATGGAGTAGCTGAGAGAAAGAATCGAAGCCTTCAAGAGATGGCAAGAACAATGCTCTTAGAAAGTGGACTTTCAAAAGGTTTCTGGGCTGAAGCAGTAAATACTTCATGCTACATTCAGAATCGAGTCTTTCTAAGACCAATTCTGAAAAGGACACCTTACGAACTATGGAAGAATAAAATACCAAACATTTCTTATTTCCATATATTTGGTTCTTCTTGTTTTATTCTCAACACAAAGGACAAACTCTCCAAGTTTGATCCTAAGTCCGATGATGGATACTTCCTAGGATACTCCTCAGCCTCTAAAGCTTACAGAGTATATAACAAAAGGAGTAAATGTGTTGAAGAGACAATCCATATTAAGTTCAAAGAACTTAGTAAGGACCTATCTCAGAAAGGTGCTGACTTAGAAGATGAATTTGAGAAACTCAACATCTCTTCTGAAAAAGCCAAAAGGAAAATTCTTATAGATGATGAGACTGACTTCCAACCTATGGAACAATCATCTTCATCTAAAGAAAAATCTAGTAACATCATCAAAGCTCCAGAACCTAGAGAATCTACTTCTCCAAATACAATGGAACCTAGATTTTCAGAAGGACAAGCTTCTGATGACTCAGAAAGAGAACCTTCTGTGTCTCGTTCTCAGAACCCTACTCCTAAAGGGATCAGAGGTTCAAGAGAGTTGAAGAACATCTCTCAGAATGAAGTCTTGGCAATCCAGAAAGTGGCGTAAGAACCAGAAGGAACTATACAAATCTTGCTATGGTTTCTGAACTTGAACCAGATTCCATAGAAGAGGCGTTAGATGATCCTAGCTGGGTAAATGCCATGCAGGATGAACTTGACCAATTCGAGAGAAATCAAGTTTTGGAAACTGACTCAGAAACCCAAAGGCAAGAGTGTCATTGGGACTAAATGGGTGTTTCGAAATAAACTTGATGAAAACGGTCAAGTCGTGAGAAACAAGGCCAGACTGGTCGCACAAGGGTACAACCAACAAGAAGGGATAGACTATGATGAAACTTTTGCTCCAGTCGCAAGATTGGAAGCTATCAGAATGTTGCTAGCTTTTGCTGCACATAAAGGTTTCAAACTCTATCAGATGGACGTTAAGTCTGCCTTCTTGAATGGATATCTTTCTGAGGAAGTTTATGTAAAGCAACCTCCTGGTTTTGTGAATGATGCATTCCCGAATCATGTATTCAAGCTTACAAAGGCTCTCTATGGTTTGAAACAAGCCCCAAGAGCTTGGTACGATAGATTGAGCTCCTTTCTGCTTAAAAACGGATTCTCAAGAGGGAAGTGGACACAACTCTTTTTACGCTCTCAGAAGACTCTGGCTTCCTGATTGTCCAGATTTATGTTGATGACATAATATTTGGCGCAACCAATGAATGCCTTTGCAAAGAATTCTCCAAGCTTATGCAAGGTGAATTCGAGATGAGCATGATGGGAGAATTAAAATTCTTCCTAGGATTGCAAATCAAGCAAGAGTCGGAAGGGACAGTCATTCATCAAGAGAAATATACCAAGGAACTTCTGAGAAAGTTTCTGATGGATAAGGCCAAACCCATGAGCACTCCCATGCATCCCTCTCAAGTAATTGACTTGGACGAAGATGGTGAGAAAGTCTCAGAAAGCAACTATCGGGGATAATTGGCTCACTTCTCTACTTAACTGCTTCCAGACCAGATATCCAACTCAGTGTGGGGATCTGTGCTAGATTCCAATCTAAGCCCAAGCAATCACACTTGACCGCGGTTAAACGAATTTTACGATATTTAAGTGGAACTACTAATCTTGGTCTTTGGTACGAGAAAGGTTGTTCTTCTGATGTTGTAGGTTACTGCGATGCCGACTACGCTGGAGATAGGATAGATCGCAAAAGCACAAGTGGCTGCTGCTGCTTCTTTGGAAAATGCTTAATCACTTGGTCTTGCAAGAAGCAAATACGATCGCCCTATCAACTGCTGAAGCTGAATATGTATCTGCTGCAAACTGCTGTTCTCAGATGCTTGGATTAAGAATCAGCTACTTGATTATCAAATAAGGTACACCAAAATCCCTATCTCTGTGATAATACAAGTGCTATCAACTTAGCTAAGAATCCTATTCAGCATTCTCGATCCAAGCACATTGATATAAAACATCATTTTATTCGGGATCATGTGCAAAAGGCGACATTGAACTCAAATTTGTAAATACTGAGGATCAAATCTCAGATATATTTACAAAGCCTTTGCCCGAGGATCGTTTCAATATTCTGAAAGGATTTCTAAATCTAAGACGATTCTAAGTGCTTTGAAGTTTAAAAACTCTCTCTTAGAAACCTCCCCTTAGTCCTAGTTTAGACTCTGAGACGAACAGTAGAACTAAGCTTCTGAGCTAGAAGTAGGAAACACAAAAAACTCTAGCTGAGAAAATTTGTTCTCAGAAGACTCATCTCTCAGAAAGGAGATCTTCTGAAACATCTCTCAGAAGGAGGATTTCTCAGAAGGACCACCTCTCTCAGAAAGGTACCTTCCGAGAAACTAGTTACCAACGGTAACTTTTGGATAAGTGGCAGGAAACGGCTAGTTATCAGCCATGTCTATAAATACTTATAGCATTGTTCCATTTGAGCACTTTACGCTCAGAACTTACCAAAACTCTGCCAAACCTCTCCTCGCTTTCTAATCTTCATCTGCTCTTTCTCTCTCTCTCACTTGTTCTTCTCTATCCTTTCTCAAACCTCAAACCTTTCTTTCTAATGGCCGTCTCTGGGAAATCAAGGGCTTAATGAGAAACAATCTCAATGAGATATCCGAAGATATTCTCTATGACAATGAGGAAATGCAATCCCTACAAGACTTATCTCCCACGGAATCTTGCCATGGGAAGGGTATTGCCTCTCAATGTCTACAATCAGGTGGACGAAATCCAATTCACCTTCCTCAAGCAACCTGGATGGCCAGCCATGATGAGCTCTGAGGACGTGTGCTACCCAAATGTGGTAAGAGCTTTCTATTCGCAAATAGAAAGGTTCACCAACAAAGGGGTCAAGAGCAAGATTGGTGACCAACAGATCCGCTTCTCCTCCTCTGACATCAACAAAGTCTTCAAGACCTTGAATGGTGGCGCCGTCATCGCTGACGACCCAGAATGGGTCAAGGAGGTAGATGACTCGGAAGAAGAAGTCGTGACACTTCTGACTGGTAGCAACAGCCTACCACTCAAAGGGGTAAAGGTACCTCATCTCACGCAAGAGGCCAGAATCATCTTCTCCGTTGTGCAACACCCTTCTCCCTCGGATTGGAGACATGGGGAACGTTACCACCATGGATGCCTGCCTGCTGTATCTACTGAAGAAGGAAAGAGTAGATTTTGGGAGGATGGTGCTCAACTACATGATGCACCAGGCTCATCCAAAAAGGGCTCTTCACAAGTCTACCTTACGGTAGCCTTCTGACCAGAATCCTAAACCATTTTCTCCTTCCCACTTGAAGACTATGAATACGTCTTCAACCACAGCAAGTTCTCCATGGTCACCTTCAACAAANTCAAGAGGGAAAGTGGACACAACTCTTTTTACACTCTCAGAAGACTCTGGCTTCTTGATTGTCCAGATTTATGTTGATGACATAATATTTGGCGCAACCAATGAATGCCTCTGCAAAGAATTCTCCAAGCTTATGCAAAGTGAATTCGAGATGAGCATGATGGGAGAGTTTAAATTCTTCCTAGGATTGCAAATCAAGCAAGAGTCAGAAGGGACAGTTATTCATCAAGAGAAGTATACCAAGGAACTTCTGAGGAAGTTTCTGATGGATAAGGCCAAACCTATGAGCACTCCCATGCATCCCTCTCAAGTAATTGACTTGGATGAAGATGGTGAGAAAGTCTCAGAAAGCACTATCGAGGGATGATTGGCTCACTTCTCTACTTAACTGCCTCCAGACCCGATATCCAACTTAGTGTTGGTATCTGTGCTAGATTCCAGTCTAAGCCCAAGCAATCACACTTAACTGCAGTTAAAACGAATTTTACGATATTTAAGTGGAACTACTAATCTTGGTCTTGGTACGAGAAAGGTTCTTCTGATGTTGTAGGTTACTGCGATGCCGACTACGCTGGAGATAGGATAGATCGCAAAAGCACAAGTGGCTGCTGCTGCTTCTTTGGAAAATGCTTGATCACTTGGTCTTGCAAGAAGCAAAATACGATCGCCCTATCAACTGCTGAAGCTGAATATGTATCTGCTGCGAACTGCTGTTCTCAGATGCTCTGGATTAAGAATCAGCTACTTGATTATCAAATAAGGTATACCAAAATCCCTATCCTCTGTGATAATACAAGTGCTATCAACTTAGCTAAGAATCCTATTCAGCATTCTCGATCCAAGCACATTGATATAAAACATCATTTTATTCGGGATGTGCAAAAAGGTGACATTGAACTCAAATTTGTAAATACTGAGGATCAAATCTCAGATATATTTACAAAGCCTTTACCCGAGGATCGTTTCAATGCTCTGAAAGGATTTCTCAACCTAAGATGTTCTAAGTGCTTTGAAATTTAAAAAAACTCTCTCTTAGAAACCCCCCCTTGTCCTAGTTTAGACTCTGAGACGAACGATAGAACTAAGCTTCTGAGCTAGAAGTAGGAAAACTCTATCTGAGAAAATTGTTCTCAGAAGACTCATCTCTCAGAAAGGAGATCTTTGAAACATCTCTCAGAAGGAGGATTTCTCAGAAGGACCACCTCTCTCAGAAAGGTACCTTCCGAGAAACTAGTTACCAACGGTAACTTTGGATAAGTGGCAGGAAACGGCTAGTTATCAGCCATGTCTATAAATACTTATAGCATTGTTTCATTTGAGCACTTTACACTCAAAAACTTACCAAAACTCTGCCAAACCTCTCCTCGCTTTCTAATCTCATCTGCCCTTTTCTCTCTCTCTCTTGTTCTTCTCTATCTCTTCTCAAACCTCAAACCTTTCTTTCAAATGGCCGTCTCTGGAGAAATCAAGGGCTTAATGAAACAATCTCAATGAGATATCCGAAGATATTCTCTATGACAATGAAGAAATGCAGTCCCTATTCCACAAGACTTATCTCCCACGAATCTTGCCATGGAAGGGTGTTGCCTCTCAATGTCTACAATCAGGTGGACGAAATCCAATTCACCTTCCTTAAGCAACCTGGATGGCCAGCCATGATGAGCTCCGAGACGTGTGCTACCCAAATGTGTAAGAGCCTTCTATTCGCAAATAGAAAGGTTCACCAACAAAGGGGTCAAGAGCAAGATTGGTGACCAACAGATCCGCTTCTCCTCTTCTGACATCAACAAAGTCTTCAAGACCTTGAATGGTGGCGCTGTCATCGCCGACGACCCAGAATGGGTCAAGAGGTAGATGACTCGGAAGAAGAAGTCGTGACACTTCTAACTGGTAGCAACAGCCTACCACTCAAGGGGGTAAAGGTACCTCATCTCACGCAAGAGCTAGAATCATCTTCTCCGTTGTGCACACACCCTTCTCCTCGGATTGGAGACATGGGGAACGTTACCACCATGGATGCCTGCCTGCTGTACCACCTACTGAAGAAGGAAAGAGTAGATTTTGGGAGGATGGTGCTCAACTACATGATGCACCAGGCTCATCCAAAGAGGGCTCTCACAAGTCTACCTTACGGAAGCCTTCTGACCAGAATCCTCAACCATTTCTCCTTCCACTTGAAGACTATGAGTACGTCTTCAACCACAGTAAGTTCTCCATGGTCACCTTCAACAACATCAAGAAGAAGAAGTACCAGATACGGGGGCACCTAAGAAGAAGGAGGAAGCAAAGCTTCTAAGGGAGCTGCTGGTCCCATCCAGCCCTCTAAGGCTGAGAAAGGAAAGGAAAAGGTTTCCGATCCTTCAGAAAAGAAGAAGAAGAAGCAAAAGGTGACTCATCCTTCTCCAACAAGGGTGACAAGGAGTATGGCTTCTGAAGAAGCTCAGAAGACTCCTCAGAAGCACCTACGGTTGTTGAGGCTGCTGAAGACTCAGAAGAAACAACATCTGAGCAACCCATGACCAGAAAAAGGAAAGCACCTCCCACTCTCCAAGTCCCAGACGTGCCACCAGAAGGGAAAAAGAAACGTGGTCGTTTGGTAAAAGCTAACTCTAACACTCCACCTTCATTTCTTCACTCTTCTTCTACTTCAATTCCTATTTCTGATTCTGTTGATGGTTTAAACCCACCAAATTTAAAACTAAACTCCTACATTCCTTGAAATATCAGGGAAAACTCACAAAGGAGTGGGGATAAAAACCACCAAGAAACAGAGCCCGCCAAAGACGACGGGTAAAGAAATTGTAGCAGTTACTGCTACTGCTGCCACCACCGCTGCTGCTACTACTGCTGCTGTTGAAGAAGAAGCAGAAGCCTCTCAGCACTCCTCTCCATCTGGAAATGTCTCCCCCACCAGAGAAGACATTCAGGGCATGGAGGAAATGTCGCTGATTCCTCTTCCGGGGAAGAAGATGCGGCACGCTTTCGCATTGAGCATCGCACTCCAGATGCTGGAAGCTCCAAGAAAGAGCCCCAGACGAAGCCATCTGAGGTTCTATGGTGGAACTTTCTGAGGCAACCACAACTGAAGTTGCTACTGTCAATGCTGAGTCATTGGCTCAGACGATGCGTGACGTCCAGAAGGCTCTGGATCAACCTTCTGAGACTCCAGAAGCTGCTCCGATGCAACAACAACAACAACTACAGCATGAGGAAAGCTTAATTGAACCAACTTCTGAGGTTGGTCTCCTCTCTTCTGAGATCCCTTTGGAACATGAGGAAACTCATGTCTCAACACATGACGTAGTGCCAGGGACCACCAGCACTGGGCTCAGCTCAGAGGTGGGCGCTGACGCTACCATGGCTGCAGGAGTTGCAGCAGTTGAGGCATTTGTTGCCCACAGTTCCTTAGAAGGAACTCTATCTGAGAAGGACTCTCAGAAGGAACCAGAGGTTCCTCCTCAAGATATAACAGAGGTTCCTCCTACATCCTTTGATCAACAAGGTCCCAGTTTCTCATAACGGACTCAATGATTGGTTCCGGCTTTCAGCTGGGAAGGATGGTAGTCACTCCACCCTCTGTGCAATTTCGGCCTTTCTTTGGTCGAACTGAGAAGTTGAAGTGCACTGAAGCCATGCATAGCCAAATATCAACCTTCAACCTCCCCGACGAGGCTCAGACTTCTGGTGCTATGGAGCAACCATCAGCTAGGCAACCCTCTGATCTAGACCTTGCTCTAGTTGCTGAGGATACTCAAAGGCAGCCTTCCATTGAACTTGCTGCTATCGAAGGTAAAGCTGTCCCAGAAGAAGAACCTCCTGAATATCAAACAAGGGATTTAATCGATGAAGTACTTGAGGCTGAAGTCTCTCGTCCTCCTACATCTCAACCCTCATCTTCTCAACAGCCTTCCACTGCCTCTGACCTCCCTCCAGAATGCGCTCCGAATGCGACACAGAGCGAGATTCTCATGGAGATATGCCAGCTGCTACGCTACATTGCCAGACGACAGTAGTTCTAAGTCAATGATGGCGTTTATGTCTTAGCCACCCTTTTTGATGTAACAAAGGGGGAGTAGATAAATGATAAAATTTTTGTACATTGGCTATCGTAAACACTAGGCTAGAACTCAGGGGGAGCAACAACTTAGGGGGAGCCAAATATTTTGTATCTTTACAAACCATAAATGAAAAATCATTATTTTGGCATCTCTTGATATACTTAGCTTGATATTTCTGAATCTCATACATACATTATCATGAAATACATGCTATGAAATTGATAATCTCAAACAGTAATCATACATTGCATACTTGAACTGTTGATTATCTCAGCCTTCTAAGAAAATAACGAAGCCTTCTCTCAGAAAGCTAAATTAGTTTCTAAGAAAGCAAAAGTGAATTCTGAATAAGTTATGAACTTACTCAGAAACACTTCTGAACTTAAGCAAAATTATTATCTTAAGACTTAAGTTGTTATCATCAAAAAGGGGGAGATTGTAAGCTCCAGAACCCTTCTGAGAGAATTAAGCATAATTCTCTTAGAGTTGTGAAAGTTTTAATGATAACAAGGTAAGCCATAAGTATAAAATTTTACTTAAGGTTTTGCTAATATGTGCGCTAAGTGTCTCAGAAAGCTATAAAATTGCAATACCATGAGCATAGACCAAGACAAAACATCAAGTAACCTCGAGATCAATTGATAAAAGCATAGCGCCAAAGATATCAGAAAGGATATCTCAGAAGCGCAGAAGGTGAAAACATGTTTCTGAGGAAAGAACACTGTCGCCTCAGAAGACCTCGCGACTAGGAGTTCTCAGAAGGGTCTTCCCTCAGAAGGTTAGCCTCAGAAGTCCGTACAACTCTTAGAAGGTTGGACTCAGAAGCAACCAAGTGTCTGGACTCAAGGAAGTGCAAACAGACTCAGAAAGCTCGCTACAACTAGCCAAGGAAGTGGGAACACGCGCACTGTGCAGTTCTGAAAAGTTCCTCATTTTGCGCTGACTGTAGCAGGGAGCCGTTCTGAAAAGGACACAGCCACATAAGCAAAATGAAAGTCTCTAATTTCGCGGCTCCTTGATGCCTATATATATGAGTTCAATTCCAGAGCAATGTGACGAAACTCTTGCGCTAAAACTCTTGATTAAACGTGCCAAAACTCTGTTGAATTGAAAATCATTTTGCGAAAACTTAGAACTTTCTCAGAAAGACAATTTTTATGAAATTGTTTTTCTAACTTTGCAAAATCTTCTAGTTCTGAATTGGTGTAAATTCTTACATTTGTAAGTTAATCCTAGAAGTCTACTAAGTGTAAAACTAGGTCTGTAACTTAGTCTTGGTAGTTGTTTTCGATCAAAACAAACTTTCTGAAAAACGCTAAGTCCTTCGTTGTTTGAAGGCAGTTTTAAGTCCTCTAGTGTTTGAGGCAAGGAAGTCCTTATTTGTTTAAGGCAAGGAAGTCCTCTGGTGTGAGGCAAGAAAGTCCTTATTTGTTTAAGGCAGGGAAGTCCTTAATTGTTTAAGGCAAGGAAGTCCTCTAGTGTGAGGCAAGGAAATCCACTTCGGGTTGTGAAGTGGTGGAAGTCCTTTACGTGGTAAAGGCAGTGTTGTCTGAGAAGGCACATTAAGAAAAATATCTAAGAACTCTCAACTTAAGGTTGAGGACTGGAGTAGGTTGGTTATAACCGAACCAGTATAAAATCCCTTGTGTTAAGCTTTTCTCCCTAACTTATTACGTGTCAAAATCTTTGAGAAAAACTCTATCACAACTTTAATTAAGAGGTCTCGTGAAAACCTTATTGATCAAAATTAGAAAGCTTTTAAGAAACTCAAACCTTAAGTCGTTTTCTTAAAATCCCTCAGAAAGAAACTTTCTTAGAAAGACTAAGTTCTCAGAAACTTAATCTTCTCAGAAAGCATTTTCCGCTGCAAACTCTTAATCATACCTTCTGAGTAAAAACAGCTTTCTAAGTAAAAGTTTTAACAAGCAATTTTAAAACTTGCACGATTCAACCCCCCCCCTTCTCGTGCACACATACACTTTCAATTAGGACCAAAATAGGCTCATTACATCAACCTTTGGTTACCTACACCTTCCTAGTGACTAAAATGAGTTAGTTGACCAAAGTAAGACCAAATGAAGCTCAATACACTCAATTAGGACCAAAATAGGCTCATTACAACATCCTTTGGTTATCTACAACATCCTAGTGACTAAAATGGATGAATTGACCAAAGTAAGACCAAATGAAGCTCAATTCACCCAATTAGGACCAAAATAGGCTCATTACACCATCCTTTGGTTATCTACAACATCCTAGTGACTAAAATGGAGCCATTGACCAAAGTAAGACCAAATAAAGCTCAATGGACTCAATTAGGACGAAAATAGGCTCATTACATCATCCTTTGGTTATCTACAACATCCTAGTGAGTAAAATGGAGCCATTGATTAAAGTAAGACCAAATGAAGCTCAATACACTCAATTAGGACCAAAATAGGGTCATTATATCATCCTTAGGTTACCTACACCTTTCTAGTGACTAAAATGGATGAGTTGACCAAAGTAAGACCAAATGAAGCTCAATACACTCAATTAGGACCAAAATAGGCTCATTACACCATCCTTTGGTTATCTACAACATCCTAGTGACTAAAATGGAGCCATTGACAAAAGTAAGACCAAATGAAGCTCAATACACTCAATTAGGACCAAAATAGGCTCATTACATCATCCTTTGTTATCTACAATATCCTAGTGACTAAATGGATGAGTTGACCAAAGTAAGACCAAATGAAGCTCAATACACTCAATTAGGACCAAAATAGGCTCATTACAACATCCTTTGGTTATCTACAACATCCTAGTGACTAAAATGGATGAATTGACCAAAGTAAGACCAAATGAAGCTCAATTCACCAATTAGGACCAAAATAGGCTCATTACACCATCCTTTGGTTATCTACAACATCCTAGTGACTAAACTGGAGCCATTGACCAAAGTAAGACCAAATAAAGCTCAATGCACTCAATTAGGACGAAAATAGGCTCATTGCATCATCCTTTGGTTATCTACAACATCCTAGTGAGTAAAATGGAGCCATTGATTAAAGTAAGACCAAATGAAGCTCAATACACTCAATTAGGACCAAAATAGGGTCATTATATCATCCTTAGGTACCTACACCTTTCTAGTGACTAAATGGATGAGTTGACAAAGTAAGACCAAATGAAGCTCAATACACTCAATTAGGACCAAAATAGGCTCATTACACCATCCTTTGGTTATCTACAACATCCTAGTGACTAAAGTGGAGCCATTGACAAAAGTAAGACCAAATGAAGCTCAATACACTCAATTAGGACCAAAATAGGCTCATTACATCATCCTTTGGTTATCTACAACATCCTAGTGACTAAAATGGATGAGTTGACCAAAGTAAGACCAAATGAAGCTCAATACACTCAATTAGGACCAAATAGGCTCATTACAACATCCTTTGGTTATCTACAACACCTAGTGACTAAAATGGATGAATTGACCAAAGTAAGACCAAATTAAGCTCAATTCACCCAATTAGGACCAAAATAGGCTCATTACACCATCCTTTGGTTATCTACAGCATCCTAGTGACTAAAATGGAGCCATTGACCAAAGTAAGACCAAATAAAGCTCAATGCACTCAATTAGGACGAAAATAGGCTCATTACACCATCCTTTGGTTATCTACAACATCCTAGTGACTAAACTGGAGCCATTGACCAAAGTAAGACCAAATAAAGCTCAATGCACTCAATTAGGACGAAAATAGGCTCATTGCATCATCCTTTGGTTATCTACAACATCCTAGTGAGTAAAATGGAGCCATTGATTTAAAGTAAGACCAAATGAAGCTCAATACACTCAATTAGGACCAAAATAGGGTCATTATATCATCCTTAGGTTACCTACACCTTTCTAGTGACTAAAATGGATGAGTTGACCAACGTAAGACCAAATGAAGCTCAATACACTCAATTAGGACCAAAATAGGCTCATTACACCATCCTTTGGTTATCTACAACATCCTAGTGACTAAAGTGGAGCCATTGACAAAAGTAAGACCAAATGAAGCTCAATACACTCAATTGGGACCAAAATAGGCTCATTACATCATCCTTTGGTTATCTACAACATCCTAGTGACTAAAATGGATGAGTTGACCAAAGTAAGACCAAATGAAGCTCAATACACTCAATTAGGACCAAAATAGGCTCATTACAACATCCTTTGGTTATCTACAACATCCTAGTGACTAAAATGGATGAATTGACCAAAGTAAGACCAAATTAAGCTCAATTCACCCAATTAGGACCAAAATAGGCTCATTACACCATCCTTTGGTTATCTACAGCATCCTAGTGACTAAAATGGAGCCATTGACCAAAGTAAGACCAAATAAAGCTCAATGCACTCAATTAGGACGAAAATAGGCTCATTACATCATCCTTTGGTTATCTACAACATCCTAGTGAGTAAAATGGAGCCATTGATTAAAGTAAGACCAAATGAAGCTCAATACACTCAATTAGGACCAAAATAGGGTCATTATATCATCCTTAGGTTACCTACACCTTTCTAGTGACTAAAATGGATGAGTTGACCAAAGTAAGACCAAATGAAGCTCAATACACTCAATTAGAACCAAAATAGGCTCATTACACCATCCTTTGGTTATCTACAACATCCTAGTGACTAAAATGGAGCCATTGACAAAAGTAAGACCAAATGAAGCTCAATACACTCAATTAGGACCAAAATAGGCTCATTACATCATCCTTTGGTTATCTACAACATCCTAGTGACTAAAATGGATGAGTTGACCAAAGTAAGACCAAATGAAGCTCAATACACTCAATTAGGACCAAAATAGGCTCATTACAACATCCTTTGGTTATCTACAACATCCTAGTGACTAAAATGGATGAATTGACCAAAGTAAGACCAAATGAAGCTCAATACACTCAATTAGGACGAAAATAGGCTAATTACATCATCCTTTGGTTATCTACAACATCCTAGTGAGTAAAATGGAGCCATTGATCAAAGTAAGACCAAATGAAGCTCAATACACTCTATTAGGACCAAAATAGGGTCATTATATTATCCTTAGGTTACCTACACCTTTCTAGTGACTAAAATGGATGAATTCACCAAAGTAAGACCAAATCAAGCTCAATACACTAAATTAGACCCAAAATAAGTTCATTACACCATTTTTTGGATATCTACAACATCCTAGTGACTAAAATGGATGAATTGATCAAAGTAAGACAGAATGAAGCTTAATACACTCAATTAGGACCAAAATTGGCTCATTACAGCAACCTTTGGCTACCTACACCTTCCTAGTGGCTAAAATGGATCAGTTGACCAAAGTAAGACCAATGAAGCTCAATACACTCAATTAGGACCAAAATAGGCTCATTACCACATCCTTTGGTTATCTACAACATCCTAGTGACTAAAATTGATGAATTGACCAAAGTAAGACCAAATGAAGCTCAATTCACCCAATTAGGACCAAAATAGGCTCATTACACCATCCTTTGGTTATCTACAACATCCTAGTGACTAAAATGGAGCCATTGACCAAAGTAAGACCAAATGAAGCTCAATGCACTCACTTAGGACCATAATAGGCTCATTACATCATCCTTTGGTTATCTACAACATCCTAGTGACTAAAATGGATGAATTGACCAAAGTAAGACCAAATTAAGCTCAATTCACCCAATTAGGACCAAAATAGGCTCATTACACCATCCTTTGGTTATCTACAGCATCCTAGTGACTAAAATGGAGCCATTGACCAAAGTAAGACCAAATAAAGCTCAATGCACTCAATTAGGACAAAATAGGCTCATTACATCATCCTTTGGTTATCTACAACATCCTAGTGAGTAAAATGGAGCCATTGATCAAAGTAAGACCAAATGAAGCTCAATACACTCAATTAGGACCAAAATAGGGTCATTATATCATCCTTAGGTTACCTAGACCTTTCTAGTGACTAAAATGGATGAGTTGACCAAAGTAAGACCAAATGAAGCTCAATACACTCAATTAGGACCAAATAGGCTCATTACACCATCCTTTGGTTATCTACAACATCCTAGTGACTAAAATGGATGAATTGACCAAAGTAAGACCAAATGAAGCTCAATACACTCAATTAGGACCAAAATAGGCTCATTACATCATCCTTTGGTTATCTACACATCCTAGTGACTAAAATGGAATTGACCAAAGTAAGACCAAATGAAGCTCAATACACTCAATTAGGACCAAAATAGGCTCATTACACCATCCTTTGGTTATCTACAACATCCTAGTGACTAAAATGGAGCCATTGACCAAAGTAAGACCAAATGAAGCTCAATACACTCAATTAGGACCAAAAATAGCTCATTACATCATCCTTTGGTTATCTACCATCCTAGTGACTAAAAATTGACCAAAGTAAGACCAAATGAAGCTAATACACTCAATTAGGACCAAAATAGGCTCATTACCCATCCTTTGTTATCTACAACATCCTAGTGACTAAAATGGATAAAGTGATCAAAGTAAGACCAAATGAAGCTTAATACACTCAAGTAGGACCAAAATGGCTCATTACATCAACCTTTAGTTACCTACACCTTCCTAGTGACTAAAATGGATCAGTTGACCAAAGTAAGAAAAATGAAGCTCAATAGACTCAATTAGGACCAAAATAGGCTCATTACATCATCCTTTGGTTATCTACAACATCCTAGTGATAAAATGGAGCCATTGACCAAAGTAAGACCAAATGAAGCTCAATACACTCAATTAGGACCAAAATAGGCTCATTACACCATCCTTTTGTTATCTACAACATCCTAGTGACTAAAATGATGGATTGATCAAAGTTAGACCAAATGAAGCTTAATACACTCAATTAGACCAAAATTGGCTCATTACATCAACCTTTAGTTACCTACACCTTCCTAGTGACTAAAATGGATCAGTTGACCAAAGTAAGACCAAATGAAGCTCAATAGACCCAATTAAGACCAAAATAGGCTCATTACACCATCCTTTGGTTATCTACAACATCCTAGTGACTAAAATGGAGCCATTGACCAAAGTAAGACCAAATGAAGCTCAATGCACTCAATTAGGACGAAAATAGGCTCATTACATCATCCTTTGTTATCTACAACATCCTAGTGAGTAAAATGGAGCCATTGATCAAAGTAAGACCAAATGAGCTCAATACACTCAATTAGACCAAAATAGGGTCATTATATCATCCTTAGGTTACCTAGACCTTTCTAGTAACAAAAATGGATGAGTTGACCAAAGTAAGACCAATTGAAGCTCAATACACTCAATTAGGACCAAAATAAGCTCATTACACCATCCTTTGGTTATCTACAACATCCTAGTGACTAAAATGGATGAATTGACCAAAGTAAGACCAAATGAAGCTCAATACACTCAATTAGGACCAAAATAGGCTCATTGCACCATCCTTTGGTTTTCTACAACATCCTAGTGACTAAAATGGAGCCATTGACCAAAGTAAGACCAAATGAAGCTCAATACACTCAATTAGGACCAAAATAGGCTCATTACATCATCCTTTGGTTATCTACAACATCCTAGTGACTAAAATGGATGAATTGACCAAAGTAAGAGCAAATGAAGCTCAATACACTCAATTAGGACCAAAATAGGCTCATTACATCATCCTTTGGTTATCTACAACATCCTAGTGACTAAAATGGAGCCATTGACCAAAGTAAGACCAAATGAAGCTCAATACACTCAATTAGGACCAAAATAGGCTCATTACACCATCCTTTGGTTATCTACAACATCCTAGTGACTAAAATGGGCCATTGACCAAAGTAAGACCAAATGAAGCTCAATACACTCAATTAGGACCAAAATAGGCTCATTAC
>RYYW01000239.1:22473-65624 GCA_013621005.1 Aeschynomene evenia | reverse complement strand
GATGGTGCTCCATAGCACCAGAAGTCTGGGCATCGTCGGAGAGGTTGAAGGTTGATATTTGGCTATGCATGGCTTCAATGCACTTCAACTTCTCAGTTCGACCAAGAAAGGCCGAAATTGCAAGAGGGGGGTGACTACCATCCTTCCCAGCTGAAAGCCGGAACCAATCATTGAGTCCGTTATGGGAAAGTGGGACCTGTTGATCAAAGGATGTAGGAGGAACCTCTGTTATATCTTGAGGAGGAACCTCTGGTTCCTTCTGAGAGTCCTTCTCAGATAGAGTTCCTTCTAAGGAACTGTGGGCAACAAATGCCTCAACTGCTGCAACTCCGGCAGCCATGGTAGCGTCAGCGCCCACCTCTGAGCTGAGCCCAGTGCTGGTGGTCCCTGGCACTACGTCATGTGTTGAGACATGAGTTTCCTCATGTTCCAAAGGATCTCAGAAGAGAGGAGACCAACCTCAGAAGTTGGTTCAATTAAGCGTTCCTCATGCTGTAGTTGTTGTTGTTGTTGCATCGGAGCAGCTTCTGGAGTCTCAGAAGGTTGATCCAGTGCCTTCTGAACTTCACGCATCGTCTGAGCCAATGACTCAGCATTCACAGTGGCAACTTCAGTTGTGGTTGCTTTAGAAAGTTCCACCATAGAAACCGCAGAGGGCTTCTTCTGGGCCTCTTTCTTGGAGCTTCCAGCATCTGGAGTGCGATGCTCAATGCGAAAGCGTGCCGCATCTTCTTCCTCGGAAGAGGAATCAGCAACATTTCCTCCATGCCCCTGAATGTCTTCTCTGTGGGGGAGACATGTCCAGATGGGGAGGAGTGATGAGAAGCTTCTGCTTCTTCTTCAACAGCTGTAGTAGTAGCAGCAGCGGTGGTGGCAGCAGTAGCAGTAACTGCTACAATTTCTTTACCCGTCGTCTTTGGCGGGCTCTGTTTCTTGGTGGTTTTTATCCCCACTCCTTTGTGAGTTTTTCCCTGATATTTCAAGGAATGTAGGAGTTTAGTTTTAAATTTGGTGGGTTTAAAACCAGCAATAGAATCAGAAATAGGAATTGAAGTAGAAGAAGAGTGAAGAAATGAAGGTGGAGTTTTAGAGTTAGCTTTTACCAAACGACCACGTTTCTTTTTCCCTTCTCGTGGCACGTCTGGGACTTGGAGAGTGGGAGGTGCTTTCCTTTTTCTGGTCATGGGTTGCTCAGATGTTGTTTCTTCTGAGTCTTCAGCAGCCTCAACAACCGTAGGTGCCTTCTGAGAGTCTTCTGAGCTTCCTCAGAAGCCATACTCCGCGTCACCCTTGTTGGAGAAGGATGAGTCACCTCTTGCTTCTTCTTCTTCTTTCTGGAGGATCGGAAACCTTTCCTTTCCTTTCTCAGCCTTAGAGGGCTGGATGGGACCAGCAGTTCCCTTAGAAGGCTTTGCTTCCTCCTTCTTCTTAGGTGCCCCGTATCTGGTACCTTCTTCTTCTTGATGTTGTTGAAGGTGACCATGGAGAACTTACTGTGGTTGAAGACGTATTCATAGTCTTCAAGTGGGAAGGAGAAATGGTTGAGGATTCTTGTCAGAAGGCTTCCGTAAGGTAGACTTGTGAGAGCCCTCTTTGGATGAGCCTGGTGCATCATGTAGTTGAGCACCATCCTCCCAAAATCTACTCTTTCCTTCTTCAGTAGGTGGTACAGTAGGCAGGCATCCATGGTGGTAACGTTCCCATGTCTCCAATCCGAGGGAGAAGGGTGTGTTGTACAACGGAGAAGATGATTCTAGCCTCTTGCGTGAGATGAGGCACCTTTACTCCCTTGAGTGGTAGGCTGTTGCTACCAGTCAGAAGTGTCACGACTTCTTCTTCCGAGTCATCTACCTCCTTGACCCATTCTGGGTCGTCGGCGATGACGGCACCACCATTCAAGGTCTTGAAGACTTTGTTGATGTCAGAGGAGGAGAAGCGGATCTGTTGGTCACCAATCTTGCTCTTGACCCCTTTGTTGGTGAACCTTTCTATTTGCGAATAGAAAGCTCTTACCACATTTGGGTAGCACACGTCTTCGGAGCTCATCATGGCTGGCCATCCAGGTTGCTTGAGGAAGGTGAATTGGATTTCGTCCACCTGATTGTAGACATTGAGAGGCAATACCCTTCCCATGGCAAGATTCCGTGGAGATAAGTCTTGTGGAATAGGGACTGCATTTCCTCATTGTCATAGAGAATATCTTCGGATATCTCATTGAGATTGTTTCTCATTAAGCCCTTGATTTCTCCAGAGACGGCCATTTGAAAGAGAGGTTTTAAGTTTGAGAAAAGATAGAGAAGAACAAGAGAGAGACAGAGAGAGAGAGCAGATGAGGATTGGAAAGCGAGGAGAGGTTTTGGCAGAGTTTTGGTAAGTTTTGGACGTAAAGTGCTCAAATGAAACAATGCTATAAGTATTTATAGACATGGTTGATAACTAGCCGTTTTCTGCCACTTATCCAAAGTTACCGTTGGTAACTTGTTTCTCGGAAGGTACCTTTCTGAGAGAGGTGGTCCTTCTGAGAAATCCTCCTTCTGAGAGATGTTTCAGAAGATCTCCTTTCTGAGAGATGAGTCTTCTGAGAACAAATTTTCTCAGATAGAGTTTTTTTTTTTTTTTCGTGTTTTCCTACTTCTAGCTCAGAAGCTTAGTTCTATTGTTCGTCTCAGAGTCTAAACTAGGACAAAGGGGGGGTTTCTAAGAGAGAGTTTTTAAATTTCAAAGCACTTAGAAACGTCTTAGATTGAGAAATCCTTTCAGAACATTGAAACGATCCTCGGGTAAAGGCTTTGTAAATATATCTGAGATTTGATCCTCAGTATTTACAAATTTGAGTTCAATGTCGCCTTTTTGCACATGATCCCGAATAAAATGATGTTTTATATCAATGTGCTTGGATCGAGAATGCTGAATAGGATTCTTAGCTAAGTTGATAGCACTTGTATTATCACAGAGGATAGGATTTTGGTGTACCTTATTTGATAATCAAGTAGCTGATTTTTAATCCAGAGCATCTGAGAACAGCAGTTCGCAGCAGATACATATTCAGCTTCAGCAGTTGATAGGGCGATCGTATTTTGCTTCTTGCAAGACCAAGTGATCAAGCATTTTCCAAAGAAGCAGCAGCAGCCACTTGTGCTTTTGCGATCTATCCTATCTCCAGCGTAGTCGGCATCGCAGTAACCTACAACATCAGAAGAACAACCTTTCTCGTACCAAAGACCAAGATTAGTAGTTCCACTTAAATATCGTAAAATTCGTTTAACTGCAGTCAAGTGTGATTGCTTGGGCTTAGACTGGAATCTAGCACAGATACCAACACTAAGTTGGATATCTGGTCTGGAGGCAGTTAAGTAGAGAAGTGAGCCAATTATCCCTCGATAGTTGCTTTCTGAGACTTTCTCACCATCTTCATCCAAGTCAATTACTTGAGAGGGATGCATGGGAGTGCTCATGGGTTTGGCCTTATCCATCAGAAACTTCCTCAGAAGTTCCTTGGTATACTTCTCTTGATGAATAACTGTCCCTTCCGACTCTTGCTTGATTTGCAATCCTAGGAAGAATTTTAATTCTCCCATCATGCTCATCTCGAATTCACCTTGCATAAGCATGGAGAATTCTTTGCAAAGGCATTCATTGGTTGCGCCAAATATTATGTCATCAACATAAATCTGGACAATCAAGAAGCCAGAGTCTTCTGAGAGCGTAAAAAGAGTTGTGTCCACTTTCCCTCTTGAGAATCTGTTTTTAAGCAAAAAGGAGCTCAATCTATCGTACCAAGCTCTTGGAGCTTGTTTCAAACCATAGAGAGCCTTTGTAAGCTTGAATACATGATTCGGGAATGCATCATTCACAAAACCAGGAGGTTGTTTTACATAAACTTCCTCAGAAAGGTATCCATTCAAGAAGGCAGACTTAACGTCCATCTGATAGAGTTTGAAACCTTTATGTGCAGCAAAAGCTAGCAACATTCTGATAGCTTCCAATCTTGCGACTGGAGCAAAAGTTTCATCATAGTCTGTCCCTTCTTGTTGGTTGTACCCTTGAGCAACCAATCTTGCCTTGTTTCTCACGACTTGACCGTTTTCATCAAGTTTGTTTCGAAACACCCATTTAGTCCCAATGACACTCTTGCCTTTGGGTTTCTGAGTCAGTTTCCAAACTTGATTTCTCTCGAATTGGTCAAGTTCATCCTGCATGGCATTTACCCAGCTAGGATTATCTAACGCCTCTTCTATGGAATCTGGTTCAAGTTCAGAGACCATAGCAAGATTTGTATAGTTCCTTCTGGTTCTCACGCCACTTTCTGGATTGCCCAAGACTTCATTCTGAGAGATGTTCTTCAAGTCTCTTGAACCTCTGATCCCTTTAGGAGTAGGGTTCTGAGAACGAGACACAGAAGGTTCTCTTTCTGAGTCATCAAAAGCTTGTCCTTCTGAGAATCTAGGTTCCATTGTATTTGGAAAAGTAGATTCTCTAGGTTCTGGAGCTTTGATGATGTTACTAGATTTTTCTTTAGATGAAGATGATTGTTCCATGGGTTGGAAGTCAGTCTCATCATCTATAAGAATTTTCCTTTTGGCTTTCTCAGAAGAGATGTTGAGTTTCTCAAATTCATCTTCTAAGTCAGCACCTTTCTGAGACAGGTCCTTACTAAGTTCTTTGAACTTAATATGGATTGTCTCTTCAACACATTTACTCCTTTGTTATATACTCTGTAAGCTTTAGAGGCTGAGGAGTATCCAAGGAAGTATCCATCATCGGACTTAGGATCAAACTTGGAGAGTTTGTCCTTTGTGTTGAGAATAAAACAAGAAGAACCAAATATATGGAAATAAGAAATGTTTGGTATTTTATTCTTCCATAGCTCGTAAGGTGTCTTTTTCAGAATTGGTCTTAGAAAGACTCGATTCTGAATGTAGCATGAAGTATTTACTGCTTCAGCCCAGAAACCTTTTGAAAGTCCACTTTCTAAGAGCATTGTTCTTGCCATCTCTTGAAGGCTTCGATTCTTTCTCTCAGCTACTCCATTTTGTTGAGGAGTTCTGGGAGATGAGAATTCGTGAGCTATGCCCAGATTTTCACAAAGCTTTTCAAAAGCATGATTCTCAAATTCACCACCATGATCTGATCTAATGGCATGAATGTGCGAATCTTTTTCAGTTGAAACTCTTTTCGCAAATGCTTTGAACTTCTCAAAAGTTTCTTCCTTAGAAGCTAGAAAGAAAACCCAAGTGAATCTGGAGTAATCATCCACTATGACAAGACCATAGCGTTTTCCAGAAAGGGAAGCTGTTCTGGTTGGTCCGAATAGATCCATGTGGAGCAGTTCCAGTGGTTTCTGAGTAGAAATACCACTTTTACTGGGAAAGGAAGCCTTGGTCTGTTTCCCTTTTTCACAGAAGTCGCAGGTTGCATCCTTCTGATACTTAATTCTGGGAAGGCCCTTTACAAGTCCTTTCTGAGAGAGTTCAGAAAGAAGTCTCATATGGGCATGACCAAGTTTCTTATGCCATAGCCATTTGTCTTCTTGGACAGAGACAAGGCATTCCACATTTTGATCCTTTAGATCATCCAGATGGATAACATAGATGTTACCAACACGTTTTCCTTCCAGAATGATCTTGTCAGTTGTGAGATTAATCACATGACAATACTTGGCATAAAACTCAACCTTTAAGCCCTTGTCACAAAATTGACTAATGCTTAATAGATTGTGAGTTAAGCCATCGACCAAAAGTACATCTGAGATTTGGTGAGAGGAATCCTTACCAACATCTCCGATTGCAGTGACTCTCCCCTTAGCGCCATCACCGAATCGCACTGTTCCGCCTTTCTTAGGCTTGAGACTTTTGAACCAGTGCTTGCTTCCAGTCATGTGCCTCGAGCAGCCACTGTCAAGGTACCACTGCTCATCGTGGTGGTGGAGCAGCGCTTGATGATGTTCCTGCAGTCACAAAGTTAACAGATTTAGGTACCCATTCTTTGTTGGGTCCTTGCTTGTTAGCTTTCTTGGATTTTTGCCTTCTTTTCTTAGAAGGGTCATGGTTTTGAGAGTCAGAGACCTTTTGTTTGCCCTTTTTAGAAATACTCGCTTTCTGAGAAGTTTTACCCTTCTGAGAGGGGTCAGTCTTCTTAGAAGATTTTGCTTTCTGAGTTTTCTTCTTAGCCTTCTGAGGCTTAGAGATTTTTCCCTTTTTCAACATAGGGCATTTTTCAGAACCATGACCACTCTTAAAACATGCAATGCACATGCGGGGTGATTTAGTTAAGAGTGGATCCAGATTATGTGGTTCAAAGACTTCTTCATATCCAAGACCGCTTTTGTCTTTATAGGGTCTTTGACCCCCAAGCAAAAGACTTAGCATCTTTTCACCATTTACCATCTTAACTAAGTCAGAGGCTAGAAGTTCATTTGTCTTTTGCAGTTCGATCATGGCCTTTTCAACCTTTTCTACTGTGATTGAAGACAAACTTTCTAATGCTTGATACAGATCATGACTTTCAAGGTATCTACCTTTGAAGTCGTCTCTTTCAAGCCTTAGGTTCTGAACTTCTTGAGTTAGTCTTGCATTTTCAGCTTCTGTGTTTTTAAAAGATTTTTTGAGGTCACTGAAACTGTTAGCTAACTCGTTTGAGTCTTTCAGAAGATCATAATAGAGTTCTGAGAGCTCATCGTATGAGTATGAAAGAGGAGGAGAATTTTGTACCTCTTCTGACTCAGATTCTGTTTCCAGAATGTAGTCAGTTCCTGCCATGAAGCAAACATTAGCTTCTTCTTCCTCACATGCTGCTTCAGAAGCTTCGTCTTCTGAATCACTCCAGGTTGCAACCATTGCCTTCTTTTTCTTTCTGGGAATGAATTTCTTCTTCCCTTTGTTTTGTGGGCACTCCGTCTTGAAGTGGCCTTTTTCTCCACATCCAAAGCATGTGGCATCTGAAGGCTTTGACTTTCCTTTCTTAGGAGTGAATTCCTTGCTTTTGTTTGGCCTCTTTCTCCAGGCTTTCTTCATTTTCTTTACTAGGAGAGAGATGTCGTCTTCGTCGGATTCTGAGCCTTCATCATTGTCAGACTCAGAAGCTTCTTCAGCTTTGAAAGCTTTGGAAGACTTTCTGACTTGACTGTTCAGGGCCAATCCCTTCTGAGGTCTGGAGGAAGCGGATGGTCCTCCGAGCAACCCTTCCAGTTCGATCTCATGCGTTCTGAGCGAACCAAATAGTACATCCAAACCTAGCTGATTTAGATCCTTGGCTTCCTGGATTGCTGTGACCTTAGGGCGCCATTTTGCAGAAAGACTTTTGAGGATTTTTCTTACCATCTCAGCGTTTGAATACGTCTTTCCCAAGACTTTCAGCTGATTGATAATATGGAGAAACCTTATTGACATGCTGTCAATAGTTTCCCCAGGCTGCATGCTGAAGGACTCGTATTTGTGTACGAGCATTGAGATTTTTGTTTCCTTGACTTCGTCATTACCTTCATGCAGCATGTGAAGTCTTTCCCAAATCTCTTGTGCAGTATCACATGACACAATTTTGTCATATTCTACCTTGGGTAAAGCACACAGGAGAATATACTTGGCTTTGAAGTTGAGTTGTATCTTCTCCTTCATTTCTTGAGTCCATTCATCCTTAGGGACTCGTCTTGTATAGGTTCTGAGTGCTGGAGGTGCCACTCCTGGCTCAGCATCTGTTGCAACCACAGCGTCCTCTGTGATTGTCTGCAGAGGCTGATAGTCTCCATTCTCGATCCTATCCCATAAGTCCAAACTGGTGTGCTTGATGAACAACGTCATCCTGTCGCGCCAGTAGTCGAAGCTGTCTCCGAGAAACATTGGAGGTCTGTTTATTGAAGCCCCATCTGATATGAATGCAGCTGGTGAGTTCATATTTCCCTTCGTGGATCTTTTTCCTTGACACTGCGAAGTGCTCAACCCCTTAAGGACCGAGCTCTGATGCCAATTGAAAGTGTATGTGTGCACGAGAAGGGGGGGTTGAATCGTGCAAGTTTTAAAATTGCTTGTTAAAAGTTTTACTTAGAAAGCTGTTTTTACTCAGAAGGTATGATTAAGAGTTTGCAGCGGAAAATGCTTTCTGAGAAGATTAAGTTTCTGAGAACTTAGTCTTTCTAAGAAAGTTCCTTTCTGAGAGATTTTAAGAAAACGATTTAAGGTTTGAGTTTCTTAAAGGCTTTCTGATTTTGATCAATAAGGTTTTCACGAGACCTCTTAATTAAAGTTGTGATAGTGTTTTTCTCAAAGATTTGGACACGTAATGAGTTAGGGAGAAAAGCTTAACACAAGGGATTTTATACTGGTTCGGTTATAACCAACCTACTCCAGTCCTCAACCTTCAGTTGAGAGTTCTTAGATATTCTTCTTAATGTGCCTTCCCAGACAACACTGCCTTTACCAAGTAAAGGACTTCCACCACTTCACAGCCCGAAGTGGATTTCCTTGCCTCACACTAGAGGACTTCCTTGCCTTAAACAATTAAGGACTTCCTTGCCTTAAACAATTAAGGACTTTGTACTTTGCCTCAAACACTAGAGGACTTAAAACTGCCTTCACACAAAGAAGGACTTAGCGTTTTTCGAAGGTTTGTTATGATCGAAAACAACTACCAAGACTAAGTTACAAACCTAGTTTTACACTTAGTAGACTTCTAGAATTAACTTACAAATGTAAGAATTTATACCAATTCAGAACTAGAAGATTTTGCAAAGTTAGAAGAACAATTTCGTAAAAATTGTCTTTCTGAGAAAGTTCTAAGTTTTCGCAAAATGATTTTCAATTCAACAGAGTTTTGGCACGTTTAATCAAGAGTTTTAGTGCAAGAGTTTTCGTCACATTGCTCTGGAATTGAACTCATATATATAGGCATCAAAGAGCCGCGAAATTACAGGCTTTCACTTTGCTTATGTGGCTGTGTCCTTTTCAGAACGGCTCCCTGCTACAGTCCGCGCAAAATGAGGAACTTTTCAGAACTGCACAGTGCGCGTGTTCCCACTTCCTTGGCTAGTTGTAGCGAGCTTTCTGAGTCTGTTTGCACTTCCTTGAGTCCAGACACTTGGTTGCTTCTGAGTCCAACCTTCTAAGAGTTGTACGGACTTCTGAGGCTAACCTTCTGAGGGAAGACCCTTCTGAGAACTACTAGTCGCGAGGTCTTCTGAGACCCTTCTGAGGCGACAGTGTTCTTTCCTCAGAAACATGTTTTCACCTTCTGCGCTTCTGAGATATCCTTTCTGATATCTTCGGCGCTATGATTTTATCAATTGATCTCGAGGTTACTTGATGTTTTGTCTTGGTCTTTGCTCATGGTATTGCAATAATTTATAGCTTTCTGAGACACTTAGCGCACATATTAGCAAAACCTTAAGTAAAATTTTATACTTATGGCTTACCTTGTTATCATTAAAACTTTCATGACTTTAAGAGAATTATGCTTAATTCTCTCAGAAGGGTTCTGGAGCTTACACTTGTTTCTTAGATGAAAGAGAAATGAAAGCCGCACACTTATATATTCTTCTAAATTGTCCTGAAGTAGAACCTTATTTGATGTAAGTTTTAGCTTTTAACTTGTTCTTCAAAATTTAAAAATTACAATTAAATCTGAATACATTTACTCTATATATGACCTTAATGCAGTATATATGAAAATATTGTTCGAGAACTCGGTTCAAATGATTCAGAAGTAGACAAACAAGTTTCAACAATGTTTCCCAAATGGTTTAAAGAACATGTATGTTTCCCAAACCAAGTTTCAACAAGTTTTTGATTAATTCATTATTTAGGTGAAATTAACTTATTCAATTATGTAATAGGTGTTTAATAACAATATTGAGGATGCCCTTCTGAAGAGTTTGGCATGGGGCACCACAAATGTAGTAAAAAAATGGCACACATATTTTTTAAATGGTTACAAATTCAATACAAAAGATCAAGATCAAGGGATGAGTGCAACAAATTGTGGTGTGTGTGTTCGAGGTAGCGGTAACGAGGGAATAGAAAATGATTTTTATGGAGTCTTAATTGACATAATTGAAGTGGAGTATGTCGGATGGCCTAAAAAATTTGTGGTTTTATTCAAATGTGATTGGTTTGATCCTAGTATAGGTAGAGGGATGAGGATAGATGATTATGGAAATGTTGAAGTTAAATCAAACAGGAAGTATAAGAAGTATGAGCCTTTTATTCTTGCTCAACAAGCTGAGCAAGTGTGTTATTCACACTTTCCCGAAGGATCTGATGGGTGGTTGTCTTTAAAGTTCAAGCTAGAAATACTACTCAGACTTCAGAAACTAAAAATTCTGAAATAGATGAGCCATATCAAGATCAATCAATTCCACAAGTGCCTATGGTAGTTTCAAACGATAATTTTGAACAAAACCTTGTTGATATAACTGGACCAGCAGAGGAAGTATTTGATTATTCTTTAAATCAATTTGGATCAGAATTAGATGAAGATGTTGAGGTAGAAGAAGCAGAAGAAGATGGAGAAGAATAAGAGGAAAGTAATGAAGAAGAAGAAGAAAACGAAGAAGATAAAAATGAAGAATAAGAAGGAGGAGATGGACAAGATAAATGGATTAAATAAAATTGTGTTGTATTTATTATTGTTTCTTGTGATGTGTTTGTTACTTATTAATTATCATAACATTGAATAGCACTTGTTTTCATATATTATGTATTACTTTTGTTACTAGAATTATTCTTGTTTAGTTAAAGATAATTTACATTACTATATTGTGTTATTTATTTAATAGTATTTTATTTTTTAAATTAACTTTTAATATTTCATTAGTGTTGTATAATTAGATGGCAGGTAGAGGTCGAGGTAGAGGTAGAGGTAGAGGTAAAGGAATAAGCACTTCTCAGTTATCACAACCCAATAGATCTCCTATACTCACTTCATCTCCTGATTCCTAAACTGGTCCTGCACTTATCTCATCTTCTACTAGTAATAATACTAGACCTACACATTCCTTATCTTCTGGTTCTCAAGAAAATTCTGAACAAATCCCATCTCCTCATTCTCAAACTAGACCTGCTGCCACCGCATCTTCAAATTCACAAAATGGTCAAACACCAAATCCATCTCCTCATTCTCAAACTAGACCTACTGCCACCCCATCTCCTAATTCACAAAATGGTCAAACACAAAATCCATCTCCTCATTCTCAGATTGGGACATGTAGAGACTTGCCAGGTAATCATTCTACTGATATATCTATAGAAACACAAAGTGGGGTACAATCCTCTACACCAACAAATATCAGGTGGGGTGTGAAAGATGTTGATGGGCTTATTTGGATCAAACCTGATGGTCTTGAGTAAACATTTCTTATTTTGAGATTTAATAGAGACACACATATATGCACACAAATACACTTATTAATTAATTCATTTATTTATATGCAGTTTTTACCCTTCTCCATCTCAAGTGACAAGAAGAATCACTAAGATCTTTAAAAGAAAATTTGAAGGGTCTTGGACAAGTTGGACAAAGGTGGATAAACTAGTACGTGATATGTGGTTTGCAGATTTTAAGGTAAAACAACTTAAACTTCAGCACTATGTATAACTTAAATTTGTTTTACTTTACTTCTTGGTTTCATATAGATTTTCTATATACCTTTTGACTCATAAGTATGAGTATTGAAATGAAAGAATGAATGCCCTTGATCTCGTGACATGCATTTTTTATTTTTATTTATATTATGAGCCACTTATGTATGCTAGTTTTGGTCTGATACACTAGAGTCACATCGTATATGCACTTGATTAGGACATCTCTTGTTTTGTTTTTCTCCTTTTTTCTGATTTGAATACATTTATAAAAGGAATACATAGATAGTTATATAGAAATACACTATTAATATTAATATTTCTATTTTTTTCTCAATGTAGAGTATTTACAAGTGGTTGCCGGAGGACGAGAATGATATTAGAAAGAGCTTTGAGAGTAAAGGGTCATTGTCATTGAAGAATGCTTTCAATAAGTTGCACGAAAATAAGGACAATGGCAATTGGCTTCATGCAGACCACCTTGAGCAACTAAAGATTCAATGGCAAAATCCTGAATGGAAAGAGAAGGCAAGGAAAAATCAAGAAAATCGACAGTCTAAAGAAGGACTTAATAAGCATAGCGGAGGATCTATATCCGCAAAAGAACATGCTAAGAGAATGGTTAGTTGCTTATGTCAAGTAATGGTTACTTTGTTATTTTGTTTTAGTTCTCACCCAATTGATAATTGTTTTTATACCTTTAGAGGGTAGAACTGAACAGAGAACCAAACTATTATGAATTGTATGAACGACTTCACAGACCAAAAGGAAACCCAACTGAATTCTTCACAGAAGAACAAGCAAAGATTGGAGTAAGTATCACTTAATTAGCACTTAATTAGTTTGTAATTATATCTTTTCTCATAATTAATTTTTTACAGGAGGAGTATGTAAAGCGAATTGCAGAGCGAGAGTCCCAAATTGGTGAAGGTAGTAGTAGTCAGCAATGTGATAATGACATCTTCTTAGATGTTGTTGGAGGTGTAAACAAGAAAGGACGCATCTTTGGTTTAGGATCACAGGGTTCTAAGATTGTAGCTTCATCCACTATATCTTCTACTCGTCAGGATGAAGTTACATCAGAGGAGGTAGCTACAATGAAGGCTACAATTCAAGCCTTACAAGATGAGCTTCAACAAAAAGACCAACAATGAGAGCAGAGGTTTATAAGTATGACACAACAATGGGAGCAAAGATTTGCAAATATGATACTTGGTCCTTCACAATTGAATCCTTCAGGACATACTGCCACATTAGAGAATGATCATGATGACAATACTAATGGTGATGATAATGATGATTTCTAGACTTAGTTGAGCTTATACTGTGAACTTGGATTTTGATTGTTATAGTGACAATTTAGATTTTTTTTAAGTTTAAGTTGCTCGTATTTCAATGAACTATATATTATTGTTTACTAAGTTAATATTATTATAATAGAACTATGATTTGCAATTCATTTACTTTTTACAGGTTTATTTAGACTAAGATTGTAACTACTCTGAAAATGAAAGATTTTTACGAATATTAAATAGTAAAATAAATTGAGAAATTAAGGATGAAAAAATTAGTCTCTAAATAGAGACAAAAATTTTTCGTCTCTAAATAGTGATAGAAATTATTCGTCTCTGTTTGGTGACAAAAAAGTCTAATGTTAATTAGTGACGGATGTAATATGTCTCTAAGTGGAGACGAAAATGATTCATCTCTAATAGGTGATCTAAGAGACACGTTTCTATTTGGAGACGAAATTCATCCGTCTCTATGTAGAGATGGAAATGTTCCATCACAAAATTAGAGACGACATATTCAAGATACTTGTTGGAGACAGAAATGATTAAGTCGCTATATAGAGACGTAATGGTGCTATTTAGAGACAAAATTATTCCGTCACTAATGATTTATCCTCTTCACAATGCGACCAAACCTGGTCACAAATTAGAGACAGAACATTTAATGTTTGAGATAGAATACTGGCGTCTCTACTTTGTGACGGAAGATAAAATTCTGTCACTAACATTTAGCGACCCCGTTTTTAGTGACGGAATTATCTTTGTCTCCAAATCTGTCTCTAATTCATTTAGTGACGAAATTCTTAAACGTTTGTGACGCTTTTTTACCGTCTCTAAATCGGAAATTTCTAGTAGTGTTGGTGGTGAAGAAAGTGGTGTTGATGATAATGAATGAAGGAGATTGAATATCAGGGTGATACTCTTGCTTCTTTGTTTCTATCCTTTTTTTTCTGTTTAGGTGATGGTGAGTTCTCTCTCTATTCTTCTATGTTTTTATTTTTGTTCAATTCTTTATTTTGTTCTAATTCTGATTATTTTTTGTAAATTGGTGGTGAAATTGTTGATGATGATGAATGAAGGAGGTTTTGATGAGGGTGATACTCTTGCTTCTCGACTCTTTTTTTATTTGTTATGTTCAATGGTGATGACGAGTTATGTTCTTCTTTATTTTTGTTTTTGTTTATGTTCGTTTTGTTTTGTTTTGTTTTGATTATGGTGTTGATGATGATGAATAAAGGTGGTTAAAGAAGAAGGTGATACTTTTAAACTTATGTTCTACTATTTTTTGTTATGTTTAATGGTGATGGTGGGTCATCTCTATGTTCTTCTCTAATTTTATTTTTGTTTATTTTATATTTTTTTAGTTTGGATTCATTTTTTTTAGATTGATGGTGAAAGTAATCTTGATGATAATGAATGAAGATGGTGAAAGTGGTGTTGATGGACAGACAATCGAAACTTAGTGTTAAAATATGTGCATATGATTTTGTGAGAGTGATTTTTTATTTGGAATTTTTTGATTTGATGTATATGGCATGAGAGATGATGATAGATAAAAATGAAATGATTTACTATTGTTCTTTTATGTTTTTTTTTTGTGACTTTGTAGAAGGTTGAACATATATTTGTGGTCCTTGCATTCAAGGTTTGTGCCACTTTTTTTTTTCTCTTTTATTCAGATCATAAAATATGTTCATTTAGAAAATTAAGTCTTGATAAGATATATATTAGTCTATTTCCCCTCTTTTTTCGATATACTTCTTTTGATCCAAATGTAATGGTTTTATTGTTGATTAATAAATTTGATGATGTGTCACACTCAAATTCATTTTTAATTTGTTAATTCTAATTGCTTTAATGCTATAATTACTATCAAATATGAAACGTGCAATAGTTATTAAAACATTCTAATAACTCTTGACCTTTCATATGATGCATTGAGTTATACACAAATAAATAAAATGATTTTAATAGTTAAAGGATAGGTATAAACTTTAGAAGACAATTTAATTGAATTTATCACAATTTAGGAGGAGAACTAATACATAGGATAGCAATATCATGATAATAATAAAATAGTATTAACAATTTTACTAAATATCGATAAGAAATAAAAAAAATCTTATATACTGATTAGTAATAGAATTATTGTAACAAGTTTAAGAATAGAAAATAGAATTAAATATAGTTAATGAATGTTAAATCTTTTTTCATATGTTGTTTCTTAATTTTTATCACTATGTATTCAAACACTCACAAATAAGTATAAACATTTAGAAGAATAGACCTTAAATAATTGATGAACTCATTACTATTTTCGATTACATTGTAAGTAAAAAAACTAATATGTTGATAATAAATGTGATGACATTATTCATGACAATAAGAGTAGTGGTGCTGATAATTATAATAATTACAATGCATAAAAGGGAGTTATGAATTTCATAAAAATAAAGGAAGAATTAAAAAATAGAGGATGAACCTAAATGTTACACTTCATCAAACATAATGTAAGAATGAATTTGGGAGTAAAATAATATTAACAATTTTACTAAATATTGATGAAAATTTTTTTATATATTTATTAGTAATAAAATTATATCAATAATTTTAAGAATATAAAATAGAACTAAATATAATCAACGAATATTACCAATGATTTTTCCATACTTTAATTTTTAAAAACTTTTATCATTATTTTTTCAAACACTCACAAATATATATGTAGCAACATTTAGATAAATTCCATTATTTGATGCTAAATTTTAATTAGTCTTATAATTTTTTAGATAAACTTTTTTTGATCCAAATATAATGGTTTTACTATTGAATTTGTTGATTAATGAGTTTGATGATGTATCACACTCAAATTCATTATTTTTAATTTTTTAAATCTAATTGCTTTAATATTATAATTACTATCAAATATGAAACATACAATAGTTATTAAAATATTCTAATAACTTTTGACCTTTCATATGAAGCATTGAGTTATGCGCAAATAAATAAAATAGTTTTAATGTATAAAAAGACATCTATAAACTTTAGAAGATAATTTAATTGAATTTATCACAATTTAGGAGGAGAACTAATATATAGGCTAGCAACATCATGACAATAGTAAAATAATATTAACAATTTTACTAAATATCGATAAGAAAAAAAAATCTTATATACTGATTAGTAATAAAACTATAGTAACAATTTTAAGAATAGAAAATAGAATTAAATATAATTAACGAATGTCATCAGATTTTTCATATTTTTTTAAAAAAATTTCTATCACTATGTTTTCAAACACTCACAAATAAGTAGCAACATTTAGATGAATAAATCTTAAATAATTGATGAACTCATTACTCTTTTTTGATTACATAGTAAGTAGAAAAACTAATAAGTTGATGATAAATGTGATGACGTTATTCATAAATGCTAATAATTATAATAATTACAATGCATAAAGGGGGTTATAAATTTAATAAAATTAAAGAAAAAAAAATAGATAATGAAAGCATGATAGATTCTCGAATAAATCAATCATTCCACCAAACTTATTATGATTTTTAGAGTCATGATCAACATGAAACTAAAATATATAAAATTACTGAATAAATAATATATATTACATACATAAATATCATTTTTCATTCGTGCATAGCACGGGTTCATACACTAGTATAATGCTAAAGTTGGGTTATACACCTATGAGGTGGTACACCCATATTCATTCTCACCTTATACTTGGTGATGTGGCATTATGAGATTTTTTTCATATAAAGTTCATTTTATGCATGTTAATTATATTATAATCCATTTTATGCATATTAGTTATATTATATCTTTAGGTTAACTCTTCATCTTCCTCTTTGCATAACTATCAAAATGCACCATAAATATGCAAAGGAACATTACATAATTACTCCTTTGGTGGACATCTTCATAATTTCTAATTATTGCATTTTTGTTACACTTTGGTTTAACTCTTCATCTTCATCTTCATAGTTTTATTTTTGTTTATATATATTGTTCTTATTATGTTTTTTTGCAAGTTGGAGGTGAAAGTGGTGTTAATGATGATGAATGAAGGATATTGAAGATGAGATTGATACTATTGCTTCCTTGCTATTTCTTTTTATTTTTTAAGTGATGATGAGTCCTCTCTATTATTCTTTATTTATTTTTTCTGATTATGATTTTTTTGTAGATAGGTAGTGAAAATGGTGTTTATGATGATGAATGAAGGAGGTTGAAGATAAGGGTGATATTTTTGGTCTGCTCTATTTTTTCATTCTGTTTAATGGTGACAGTGAGCCTTTTATATGTTCTTATCTATTTTTGTTTTTGTTTATTTATTTATTATTTTTTATCTTACTCTAGAATTTTTGTAGGTTGATAGTGAAAATGGTGTCGATGATGATGAATGAAGGAGGTTGAACATGAGAGTGATACTCTTGCTTCTCTACTCTATGTTTTTTTTCTTCAATTTAATGGTGATGGTGAGTCCTCTCTCTATTCCTCTATGTTTTTCTTTTTGTTCATTTTTTTCTTTTGTTCTAATTCTGATTTTTTTTGTAGATTAATTGGTGGTGAAAGTAATGTTGATGATGATGAATGAATGAGGTTTTGATAAGGGTAATACTCTTACTTTTGACTCCTTTTTTTTATTTGTTATGTTCAATGGTGATGATGAGTCATTTCTATGTTCTTCTCTATTTTTGTTTTTATTTTTGTCTATGTTTATTTTATTTTTTTGTTTTGTTTGTTTTTATTATGATTTTTTTTAGATTGGTGGTGGAAGTGGCTTGATGTTGATTATGATGAACAAAGGTGGTTGAAGTTGAAGGTGATACCTTTGCCTCTTTGCTCTATTTTTTGTTTTTGTTCTATTTAATGATGATGGTGATGAGTTCTCTATGTTCTTCTTTGTTTTTATTTTATTATTTTTTTTGTTTTGTTCGGATTCTGAGTTTTTATTAAATTGGTGGTGAAGGTGGTGTTGATGATGATGAATGACGGAGGTTGAAGATGAGGGTAATACTTTTGAATCTCTGCTCTGCCTTTTTTTTATTCTGTTTAATGGTGATAGTGAGTCATCTCTCTATTCTTCTTTAATTTAATTTTATTTTTTTGTTTTGTTCTGATTTTGATATTTTTGTAGATTGGTGGTAAAATTGATGTTGATGATGGCAATAATGAATGAAGGCGGTTGATAATGAATGAAGGTGGTGAAAGTGGTGTTGATGGGTGACAATCCAAACTTTGTGTTAAAATATGTGTATATGATATTGTGGGAGTGATTTTTATACATGTTAAATTTTATTTTTGTGTTCTATTTGCTTTAATATTTTAATCACTATAAAATATGAAACATATAATATTTATTAAAATATTCTAATTTTTGACCTTTCATATGCATTAATTATGCTCATAAAAGGTGTCGTAACCACATTCATTCTCACAATAAGTAGAAAATTTGACCTTAAATATATTAAAAACTAGAGTAATTGATGCCTTGATATTTTTATTTAATTTCGTAGCTTAATTTTTAAGAAATTGTGTCAGTTTTATTTATTTTAGGTGTGGTTTTAAAGTAAATTAAGTAGTTTAGAATAAATGGGAATTTCTGTAATACCTTGGATTTATCCGAGTTATGTATGAGTAAGAGATCACGGTACACCCCGGGGAGATAGAGCACCTAGTAGGCCCCACACCCTCTCTTTTCTTTTCCCCTCTTCCCTTTTTTCTTTCTTTCTCCCGTGCTCCCTCCTCCTCATTTCCTTCATTCTTCATTTCTTTCTCCCCCTCTCTTCTTTCTTCTTCTCTTCTTCTCCCTCAAGACCACCAACCACCAAACTTCATCAATCTTCAAGATCAATTGATCCATTTTCATCTCTTGGCTTGTGGGTAAGTGTAGAATATTTCTTTCTCTCTATTGGTCTCTCTCTATTTTGGATTTGGGGGTTAGGGTTTGGTTTAGGAAGTTTCAGATTTTATGATTTTGTTGTGAATCTAAGTGGTTTGATGTATTCTCTAGGGTCTCATTCAACTAGAGAAGCTCTGGGCAACTCATCCTAGCTATGGATTGAGCCATGGACTCCATTGGAGTATTTTGTGAGTAATGGGTTATTTATGGTTTATGTTTGATTTGTGAATTTCTTGCTATGATATTTGATAGGGACTGAGATTGGTTGATATATGATTGATATTGCATATTGGTTGTGTTTGATTTGGATGGGTTGTGGTGAAAATGTGGATTTGGAGATTATTTTCGCACATTTTTCTGCAGAATTTCGCTACTAGTGTTGAATGTAATCGATTACAATGAGTCGTTTTATGAAGAAATCGTATTTTCAGAGGTTGTAATCGATTACACGAATAGGTAATCGATTACTGCAATCAATTACCACGAATTGGTAATCGATTACAGGCTGTCAAATTTTACAAAAATTTCCTTCCAGTGCGAAATTTGATGTTGGTAATCGATTACAGGGGTCTGTAATCAATTACAACATCACTAAAACTCTATTTTCAAGACATTAACTCAAATTCTTCATGATATTAAATTATGCATTCAAATCCATTCATTCACCACCACCCCAAACTTGCTACTTGGATGTCTATGATAATATATTGATTGTGGATGAGATTGGATATGTGGGAAATTAGGAATTTCTTTGTTTACGTAATAATATGATGAAGACATGAAGATAATATGATGATGACGATGATGATGTGATGACGTAACGATGATGCGTTAATGGTATGTAAATGATGTGTTATGCTACGATCATGATAGGAGTATGAACGGAAATGCGTTTACGTGAGATAGGTATTATGCGGAGAGAATAAAATTCGAAAGTCAATAAAGATTGGTGACACGACCTGAGGAGGGGCAGGGCTCCCGGGGTCGAAGATTAAGAACCTGAGGAGGGGCGAGGCTCCCGGGGTTCCCCAAAGTATGAGTCCGAGGAGGGGCTGGGCTCCCGGGATATACTTAAGGATCTGAGGAGGGGCGGGGCTCCCGGGATCCATAAGTAAAACACTTTTAATCAAAAGAGAGCGTGAGACGAGTTTGTCGTAAGAGTTATTAGGATATTGTGATTGAGAATTATGGATACTTGTAGGTATTTGTTGTTTGCTGAAGCTTAAACTATTTTTAATCTATTATTCACTTAGCGTATGACTCACCCATTCATACAAAACATTTCCAGACACAGGTGCAAAGCAAGGGATGGACTCGTCCGTACCTCCGAGCTCTTAGTTGTGGTGAACCTCATGGTCTAGAGGCATTTTGTAATAGTTGAAAGTTTAGGTCTTGTGCTCCATAAGGTTACGCATAGGATTCTTGGGTTTGTATGTATCTAGTGTATGTATTTGGGGTCTATGTAAGACTCACTGAGAACCTTTTGTATATTGTTGTGGGTATTTAATCATATATATCTTTTATGATATGTACTAGTTGAATGATGAGTACAAGAATAACATGGTATACCCCCCTTGGTATATGTATTTATGAATGAGATGCGTGTTGTAACGTTGTGTAATCTGATTATATCTATATAAGAGCAAGTTACGGCTGACATGGGACTCGGTGTCACATGTGCCGGTCATGTATCCAGTTTGGGTCGTGACAATTTCCCGGGTTAAATTACGTTTTGGTATTATTTTTAGGAATTGTTGAAATAATTGGTGCTGTAGCGTATTTTCAAAATTCAAGGATCAAATTCACGCACGCCGCGCGCCTGAAGGACGCTTTGCGCCTCATAAACATAACCGAATTGAAGAAAATACACAGATCCAGGCGCCCCGCGCTAAGACCGCGCGCCGCGTCCGTGCTGCATCATTTCCAGGCGCTCCACGCCCTGTCACAGCACCCTGCGCCCCAAACTCAGAAAAGAGTTGAGAAGAGACCAAGAAGCCAGCGCCCCGCGCCAACACGGCGCTCCGCGCCCAAGAAGCCAGTGCCTCGCGCATGCTGCGCGCCCCGCGCCCTGGGAATCTGCCTGCTGCCGCGATCCGTGTGTGGCTGAGGCTCCGCGCCCGGAGAAATTGGAACAGCACACTACAACTAATTCTCAAAATTGTGCTATAATTTAGGATTAATTCAAATGCAAATCTTTCTAGATCTTTTTTGAGTTTATCATTAGACTTAACTCCCATTGTTTTTGGGATAGGAACAATTTGAATTCTAGGAATATTTGATTATAAATAGGACTAGAATGCATGTTGAGGATTATCTTTTATCTTATCTTTTGTTTACTCTACGTACTCTGTTTTTGGTTATTTTCATAAATAAATTCAGTTATTCGGTCTTCAAAATGTCTTCTAATTTTTATGCTTTGTTTTCTTTAATTATGAGCAACTAAATTCTTTGTTAGGGTGAGGGGATCATATTATTATGAACTTGTCACGACCCAACTCGGATCGTGAACGGCACATGGGACACCGAGTCCCATGTCAGCCTTAACTTGTAATCCACACAACAATCCAGCTAAATAACAGCAACCACAACTACTTTAACATACACACATACATAAAATCCATACATATAATAGGGTTCTCCAAGCATCAACCATAAATCCATAATACATAATATATGGTCATAATATCCTGCTCAATCCATAAGCCAACATAACCTAACATAAATCCAACAAGTCTTAATTAGACTTACAGCACATACATAACTTAGACAATCGTGTTTGTCAACCTATGGAGCACACTACAGACATAACATAACGCCTCTACATAATGAGGCTCACCAAAGCTAAGAGCTTGGAGGAACGGAAGGGCTCGCCTCCTGATCAGCACCTAAATCTGAAAATGGTTTGTATGAATGGGTGAGTCAAACGCTCAGTGAATAACAGATTAGAAACAGTTTATGCAACAATATCATGATCACATACACAGACAGAATAATCCATCGCATAATCATCATACATCACATTCCGCAACTCGCCTTATTTATTATTATTACATGTGTGTTTATCATTAGAGATCCCGGGAGCCCAGCCCCTCCTCAGACTTTCTTAATACTCGACCCCGGGATCTGTGTCCCTCCTCAGGCCGAACCAACAAATTTTAATTGTCATTTAATCATTATCATTTCACAATCGCATATTCGCATTTCATTCAATCATCATCAACATAACTTCATAAACAGCCAGTATCGGGTTTGGGGTAGTGGTGAACGAATGGATTTGAAAGTATAACTTAAATGTATAAAGATTTTGAGTTAAAGTCTTGAAAATAGAGTTTTTGTACTGATGTAATCGATTATAGGCCTCTGTAATCGATTACCAGCTTCAAATTTCGTTCTGAAGAGAATTTTTGCGAAAATAAGCAGTCTGTAATCGATTACAAACCCGCTGTAATCGATTACAGAGTTTTGGTAATCGATTACAGTAATGGATTACCAATTCGCTGTAATCGATTACAGCCTGGGTCAGTGACGAAAATCTGCAGAAAACTTCGCGAAAATCACCTCCAAATCCACATTTTCACCACAACCCATCCAAATCAAACACAACTAACATGCAATATCAATTATATATCAGCCAATCTCAGTCCCTATCCACTATCATAACAAGAAATTCACAGATTCAATCAAAATCATACATAAACCACAATTAACCCATTACTCACAAATTACTCCAATGAGCTCCAAGACACCACTTGGAGCTAGGATGAGGTACCCAGAGCTTCTCTAGCTGGTTGAGACCCTAGAGAACACATCACAAACCTCAATCTCACAACAAAATCAAAAACCCCAATTGCAAACCCTAACCCCCAAATCCGAAAATTGAAGAGAATGAACATCAATAGAGAAAAAGAAATACTCTACACTTACCCACAATATACTAGATGAAGAATGATAAATTGAATCTTGAAGTTTGATGGAGTTTAGATGAAAGATTAGAGAGGGAGAGATGAGATGATGAAGAAGAGAAAGAGAGGGGAAGAGAGGAAGGTGGGTTACGGGAAGTGAGGGGGAAAAAGAAAGAAAGGAAGGAAAAAGGAGTGGGGAGGTGGGACCCACGTGGTTCTATCTCCCTGGTGCACCGTGATCTCTTACTCAAACTAACTCAGAATACCCGAGGTATTACAGAATTAATCTGATGTTTGTGAACCTTTGAGTTTTATTAATTCAATTCAAGCAATTACCTTATTTGTATTGTGTTGTTCTGAGGATTGGAAAATCACTTTTCAACTTATCTTGGATTCATGCGTTTATTTGGGAAAATAAATTTGTGAATTAGCTTAATGGAAATTGCCAGAAAGATTGATATCTAGGAATAGAATCAAGATTTTTGTGAACTTTGAATCAATACAAAATTTTATCTTTTCTTTGAAATGATTTGATCAAGGGATTGACTAATTGTTCATAGAAAAAGTGTTAAATTACCTAGGAATTGGAATTGACAACTTATGATTCGTTTATTGAATTGAGATTTTAAAATACAGAGGTAAGCAAATACTTGGTTAATTTCAGAAAATACGTAAACCCCAATACCCTAACTCTTGTCCATTGGATTTTCTGTTAAACTTTTGCTGTTAATTTTATATTTTGTTTTGTTTATTTTAATTCCATTCACTCTCCATCAATCAATTTTTCTAACTAGGAATTCAATCAATAAACGTTTTGCTCAATCCTTTAATCCTCGTGGGAACGATACCCACTCATCGTGGACTTTATTACTTGTACGATTCGATGCACTTGCCGAACCCCTATTAGTAATAACCCGTGCGATGCACGAGATCATACAGAATAATTTCCTTAAAATAGTACTAAAAAGAATGAAATGAATTTTTTTTAAATATAAAGGAATTAACCCTAGTCCTTAAATAAAATTATATTATTGTTATTAAATTAACATTGAATGACAATAAAATTAAAAGAATCTCGATGAAGCATATGAAAACTGTGCTACTTATCATGGTACAAAACAACTACCATATTTTCGTCGACTCCAACACCTACAGTCATAAGTAAAATTAAAATTAAAATTAGAAATATATTATTCTAGTATATGAATACTAAGATAAAACTATACATAATACGCTAACATATGTATCTAATTTAAGTGATACTCTTCCTAAGTCATTAATATTATTTCAGTGAGAAAATATATTCTAACAACACAAGTTAAGAGATACCAAGACATCCAAGAGAGAAAATAAAGTTCACTATGGGTATGTTTGGCTATGGAAAAATTTTGAGAGGAAAGAAATTGAGAGGAAAAAAATTGAGTGGAAGGAAGTTTGAGTGATTTTAGTTTTCTATAGATGTGTTTGGTTGAATAGAAAATGAGAGAAAAGAAAATGAAGAGATTAATATATATGTTTGTTTGTTTGAAAGGAAAAGTGAGAAGATAAAAAAATATATATAATGTCAATTTTACCCCTATAATATAATGAATGTGAAAAGAATGAAATTAACTATTTTTAATGAAAACAAATCATTTTCTTATATTTTTAATTTGATAATAATTGAATATTTTTTTATTTATAGTAGATTAAATATTTTAGTCTTAAAGTTAATTAATTTTCCATTAAAAATTTATTTTTCAGTATTTTAAACTTATATATAATAATCATATTAACAAATGTCAAATAAAAATATGAATAAACCCCCAAACTGGTCCCTGATAATTTTCATATCGGACAAGTTGGTCCCTAACAATTAGAAATACCCTACCCAGTCCCTCACAGTGTCAAACCTCGGACACGCTAAGGTCCCTAGACGGATTCCGTAATGTTTGTCCTACGTGTCAGTCCATAACAGTGCACCTGTGCTGACTTCGCCATTTAATGCTTGAAACGGCGTCGTTTCGTTAGAAATAATTAACATTAAACATCTTTTACTACTGAGGATGGAGTGATTTGTGACTCAAATCCAACAACAAACATGTTTAATGTTAATTATTTCTAACGAAACGACGCCGTTTCAAGTATTAAATGACCAAGTCAGCACGGGTGCACTGTTCTGGACTGACACGTAGGACAAACGTTACGGAATCCGTCTAGGACCTTAGCTTGTCCGAGGTTTGACATTGTGAGGGACTGGGTAGGGTATTTCTAATTGTTAAGGATCAACTTGTCCGACGTGAAAATTGTCAGGGACTAGTTTGGGGGTTTACTCTAAAAATATTAATTATGTTCAATTATAAAATCTTACTAATAATTATCTTATACACATCGGTATTACAGTAACATGACAAATATTAGAAATTGAATGGTGATATACTATTAAATTAGTATCTAATACATTTGGAACATAACTTGAATTTAAAAAAATAAGGATGATATCAAAATACATACTTGAGTGTAATATGATGTAGCAAGCATGAGCTTGAACTTCTTTTGTATGATGTTGAGTGATAACAGTATGTAATTATGTATTGTGTTTTGCTCAGATGCTAGAAAAGATAAAAGGGTAAATGAGTAAGAGCTCAAAAAATTTTCATCTTCCCTTTGCTTTTCCGTCCAAAGGTGGGAGGAAAACTTTTTAGGTGGGCCCCACCACTTTCTGTTACTGTTTAAATTTTCTTTCTCTTTTCCTTTGTCAACCAAACAGGGAAAATTGGTAATATTTCATTCAATTTCCTTCCACCCTTTTTTTTTTCCTTCCATTTTCATTCCAAACAAATATAGCTTAAGGGTAGGGATGTCAAAGCAGGTAGCCCGCCCCGTCAAAATGGCGGTCCAAAAAATGGAGCCCCCCCCCCCCCCCCGCTTTTTGGCGGGCTGGCGGGCAAGCGGGCTGGCCCGTCTATTTTCTGTTAAAAATATCTACTTTTTAAACAACAACAATATTAACAAATGAAACAAACAATATTAACAATTTTTTAAAAAAAATTCACAAACAGAACGAGCAATCTAATTATTAAATGAAACAAAACAAAGCAGAGGCGGCGTCACGGCGAGCAGAACCAGCAACAGAAGCAGAATCAACGGCACCGGAGTACGAGCCCTTCACGAGGAAGAAGTAGAAGCGCAGAGGCGGAGCGGAGGCGAAGGTGGTGCCGAACTGCCGAGGCTCGAACCTTGAACACGAAAGCAGCGCCGAAGCTTGATGTGTGGCGGCGACTGTCACGACCCAACTCGGATCCGTGACCGGCACATGGGACACCAAGTCCCATGTTTGCCTTAACCTAGAATCCACACAATATCAAGCTAAACAACAACAGCCACAGCTACTTTAATAACACACAACACGTATAATCCATACATATAATAGGGTCCTCAAGTATCACTCCTATACTCATAACCCATTCAATCCAAACATAACATTCTACTTAACTCAAAATCAACATAATACAACAAGTCTTAATTAGACTACATCCAATACACATAACATAGACAATCCTGTTTGTAAACCTATGGAGCAGACTACATAGACAACAGACAAGGACATAACGCCTCTGCCCATTGAGGCTCACCAATGCTAAGAGCTCGGAGGTACGAACGAGTCCATCCCTTGCTTTGCACCTGTGACTGAAAATGTTTTGTATGAATGGGTGAGTCATACTCTTAGTGAATAAGGATTATAAACAGTTTATAATTGACACATATAGCTGATAGGATGCGAAATTCTGTGCATTCTTTACTTTTACATGTGCATCTTGCATTCTTTATTGCTTTAATAATGGTTCTTTACACTGTTTGTGCATATTTTCACTTTCTTGGTTAGTGTGGCAATTTTATGTCTCTTTGAGGCTTGTTAGTGGCATTTCGGTCTTGTTATCTTTGATGCACTCTTGGGTAGTGTCTTTGGATTTCAGTGACCTAGGCCAGAGCTACTTCGAGTCTTGGAAGCATCGGGAGCGTCGGAGCGAACGAGCGGACGAAACGGCGAGCCGGAGAAAAAGCTGCATCTTTTGGTTTTCTGTGTTGGTCGCTAGCGACCAGCATTATGCTTGCTTGGTCGCTAGCGATCGGGTCGTGACAGCAGTAGTAAATTATGCAGAATTTGCAATTTAGTCCCTAGTTCATTTTATACTTAAGACCCCTTTTGTAATTGGGCTGGAGACTTTTTTCATTTTCCTTAGTTTTAGTTTTAGGTTAGGTTATTCTAGAGAGAGAAGCTCTCCCTTCTCTCTAGAATCTCTCTTTACATTTTCTTTACATTTTCTCTCTACACATTACATACATTTCTCCAAGTTCAATTTAATTTCTAATTTCATTTCCATCTTTGCTATTGCTTTAATTTCTTGTTTCTTATTTGCTTTAATTATGGTTGAGTAGTCTCTTTGTTCTTGGTGTTGGGTAATGCTAGAATTACAGTTTTCCTTGAAACCCATTGCATGATTTTGCTCTTGCTTCCTAATCTCTTGGTTCCAAATGCAATTGAAGTTTGTTTGTGTGGATCCATGCTTGCTGATTTTAATTGTATATCTTGAATGCATATTTGATTTCTTGATTGAGAGATTATTGTGCATTTGAGTGTTTTTGGGTGTTGAGTGAGGATTATCATTTGATGCCCATTTGCTAGGAGAGTAGGAATAATTCTTGATTGAGAATTAGGTTTGCATATGTTTAGGATAGTTTTACTATTTTGGTTTGGATCCAAATCATTTTGGTTGAATAATTCTTATGCATGTGTAAGTTGCTTGCAAGGTGTTTGATAAAATGCCTAGGTGGGTTTAGGATGGGGAAAATATGGTTTGATGCATGTCCCAACACCAAGACTCTTTTGCATTGTTATTTTCCTTTATTTGCATAGCTTTATTCACTTCTTGCACAATCCCAAATCTACATATACTATACACACTAGATCAATGATATAAGACTCCTTGAGAGACGACTTGGGTTGACTAGCTATACTACTATAGCTATTCAATTCAATCCCTTTTTCTTGGGAAAACTCTTTTTGTTCTTTAAATTCTAAGTTGGTTGTAGCTAAAAGAATTTACGACGCTTTTAGCTACATCAATAGCATACACAAGTATCAACAAATTTATGCAATAATGCGTACCACATACGATCCAGTTTCTTTATCACAAATCCTCGTACGTTAATTCGTTTCACATTTCCGTATGTCTCGATATTTTTTTTTCGTTTATGGATCCCGGGAGCCCAGCCCCTTCTCAGATCCTCATTACTGTCCCGGGAGCCCTGCCCCTCCTCAGACATAATAACCTAAGAACCCCGGGAGCCCCGCCCCTCCTCAGGTCCTTAAGTCCTTCGACCCCGGGAGCCCAGCCCCTCCTCAGGTCGGATCCAAACTGATCCTGCTTTCGAGTTCCTTTCGTATATAAATATATGGTTTATGTCTTAAATCTTAATTATCATTGATTCATCGTCATCGCATCATCATCACACCATTTACATATCACTCATGAATCATCGTTTCATCATCACATCATCAGCATCATATCATAGATACAACGACATCAAATCATCATCATGTCTTTATCATATTATTACATAAACAAAGAAATTTCTAAATTCTCACACATCCAATCTCATCCAATGCCAAATTATCATTTCATAATCACATAATTGCATTTCATTCAATTATCATCAACATAACATCATAAACAGCAAGTATCGGGTTTGGAGTAGTGGTGAACGAATGAATTCGAAAGCATAACTTGAATGTATAAAGAATTTGAGTTAAAGTCTTGAAAATAGAGTTTTAGTACTGATGTAATCGATTACAGGCCTCTGTAATCGATTACCAGCTTCAAATTTCGTTCTGAAGAAAATTTTTGCGAAAATAAGCAGTCTGTAATCGATTACAAACCCGCAGTAATCGATTACAGAGTTTTGGTAATCGATTACAGTAATCGATTACCAATTCGCTGTAATCGATTACAGCTTGGGTCAGTGACGAAAGTCTGCAGAAAACTTCGCGAAAATCATCTCCAAATCCACATTTTCACCACAACCCATCCAAATCAAACACAACCAACATACAATATCTATCATATATCAACCAATCTCAGTCCCTATCAACTACCATAGCAAGAAATTTACAATATCAATCAAAATCAAACATAAACCATAAATAACCCATTACTCACAAATTACTCCAATGAGCTCCAAGACACCACCCGGAGCTAGGACGAGTTACCGGGAGCTTCCCTAGTTGGTTGAGACCCTAGAGAACACATCATAAACCTCCGATTCTCAACAAAATCAAAAATCCCCAAATAAGAACCCTAAACCCCAAAACCGGGATTGGAGGGAAATAGACATCAATGGAGCAAAAGAAATACTCTACACTTACCCACAATATACTAGATGAACAATGCTAACTTGAATCTTGAAGATTGATGGAGATTTGGTTGAGATTTGAGACAAAGAGAGATGAGAGAAATGGTGAGGGGAAGAAGATGGAATTGTGAGAATGAGGGGGTGGGGTTACGGGAGTGAAAGAGAGAAAAGGGAAAAAGGAAGGAAAAGGAGTGGGGAGGTGGGACCCACTTGGTTCTATCTCCCCGGTTGTACTGTGATCTCTTACTCAAACTAACTCAGAATACCCGAGGTATTACAATCTTCCCCCCTTAAAGAATTCGGTCCCCGAATTCAAACATGCAAGGGAAAGGAAGGATGACCTGAGTCATAAAAGAGGTGAGGATACCTAGCCCTTATGGCTTCCTCCAGTTCCCGTATAGCCTCGTAACCTGAGTGGTCCCCTCAAACCACCTTCACTCTAACAACTTCCTGCAGAACGAAGCTTCCGTACTTTGCCAATCACCAATCGACATCGGTTCCTACTCATATGCTCGTACTTGACCAAGGGTAACACTTAATACTCTAGAATACAAGATTGGTCGGATACATACTTCCTCAACATCGACAAGAGACATATCGGATTGGTTGAAAACACCTAGGTGAGGGAGCCAATACACAGCACTAGCTCACCCCAGAATCTCAAAGATCCATACATGGAGGACTAAACTTCCATCACTTACCGAATCTCGTCACATTATTTACTTTCACAACTCAGAGGGACACACGACCCTCTAAAAGGGTACCTCTAGGTTCATCTCTCGTCGTTATCATATACCCTCGGCTTTCACTAAGTCGAAACCCAAAATCGCTACTTCGTCACTTTCGAATCATTCCACACAGGTTCCACCTTTCTTCCTCTCTTATCAAACCTCAAGAAGAGGTCATGCCAACACTTGGCCTAACAACTGATATTACCAGAAGACCAAACCCGGGACACACGTGAGCTCCATGTAGCTGTACAATAACATTGTCGGAGAGTTGAACATAACTGAGTACCACATAAGTCATCTTCTCCAAATGACATGAGCCGACTAGCTCAATCCCGCCCACCGTAAACCATATAGAGTCAAACGACGCAAAATCTACAAGGTGAGGGTGTCACCCAATCCATGTCAATCGTTACCAACTTTAACTCGCTGATATGCCAATCAACGAGAAACACAAGCCATCACAGTTATCTTCATGCCTTACCACTAAATAACTCATTCCGGTCCCAATACCTCTTAGCATCTCTTTGGTGATCCGAACATATAACATTGTGGGTGTCCTTTACAGTCAACCTTCTCAAATTACATACGATGGTACACCAAAACTCCTACTTCAATCTTAACGTCCTTTTTTCGATTCCAATGAAAATTCCAAGTTCTTACAACATCATCATTAACCTTAAGCTCTTTCACCCTTGGATCTTCTCATTGTGACATACTGATCCGAATCAACACCACTAAGTCTCATCGCGTGTTAGAATTACCCCTTGTCTTCCTGATTTAAAATGCAACCCCCTCATATTCATCTGACATACTTCATCCACTGGGGTTTGACCGTAGGAACAATAAAAGATAATCAACACATGGACTTCGGTCTCCTACATCAACAACATTATTAGCTTCCTCCCAGCTGATGAATAACATTGCACATAATCCTCAAACATCGTGTCCACCTACGTGTCCTCAAATCTCAAGAGCAAACTCCATTACAAGCACCTCCCATTCGTGGGTGAAATGTCCCTACTCATGTTGTTTTAACTTTCTTAAACATAGGCAACACCTTTCCATGATCCCCACGAGAACTTCCAAATGTTGTACTCGAACCATTGTTACACTGGGGCCCTCCTGATTCCGATTTTATAAGAATAGAGGCAGTTCTCACGCACTCCTTAGGCTTTTTTGGAAACTCTGCTTGTGACTTCTAACCACTGAGAGCGAACACCATCTTCGATTGACTGTGTCGACGGCACCACTGTTGCCAAGAAATCCTGAACAGAAGTGTCAACAACGACTGACTAAATCCAAGAAACTCTTAGTTATCATCGTGGCCTTGGCCACATCTAGATTGCTCCTTCTTGTTGGGGTCAACCATGAACAGCCACGCATAGCACTCAGAGACGAGATCAACAGGGAGGAATCACACACTAATCCTATTGATATACCAGGCTCCCATCATAGGGAAAACAGATCATCCCTGCCTGAGGTAGAAATTACTAATGCATGACAAAAGGTAACAAGTCCATACCTAAGGACAACATCGACATCCACCACATTAGGTCCAATTATGGTTTCCTCTCGCTTCACCTCTGTCAGACTTGTCCGAAAGGCTAGCTGAATATACAACTATCAAAGGTGGTGTCAGAAGGGTAGGGCAGGTCGAGTCAGGTTAGTGTCGGGGGCCTCTCACCAAGCGAGGACATTACCACCCAAGGTGTCCCAACTGCTTAAGTCCAAAACACATGTTCATACTCAGACGACATAGCCCTGAATGAGACCTCTTGCACGAGTTCCAAAGAGGGCGATGAGGCCTAAACGACCCTAACCATCGCATGATGGGGGAAGCACGCTGCATGAATCAAGATTCCAACCCGACCTGGCTCTAGTTGTGGTCCTCACTGACCCGAATCTTCCTCTAGAAGTAAGGTAGTGGTTCCAATAGCCGTAAAGATCACTCGAGACATTCTTACTAACTACTATCCTTTGTCTTCTCATCTTTCCAACTTTTATTTGCTCTTTACTCCTCTTGTGTGTTATCGATACTAGGGTCAACGCCCGTGACCTTGGGTAAAAGCATTCTCCTATCCAAAACTACCGATCGAAGCACATCGGGTTCCTTAGCCCCTTCGTAATCCACTTGTCTTCCTTCCTTCTCATGTGACTTCATGAATCGCATAGCCGCATAACCCAACTGAACTCTATAGCCCACTCAAATGCCAACACAATTAGGACCTGCTTGAGCTTAAACCTAATATGCTAACAAACCTTCTTAAATAACTGGGACTATCTTTCCTCTAAAGACTTACCGAACTCCTCCCACACCGGAGGTAGCTGAAAGTGTATGTGTGCACGAGAAGGGGGGGTTGAATCGTGCAAGTTTTAAAAATTACTTCTTAAATCGTTTACTTAGAAAGCTGTTTTTACTCAGAAGGTAGAATTAAGAGTTTGCAGCGGAAATTACTTTCTGAGAAGATTAAGTTTCTGAGAACTTAGTGTTTTTGAGAAAGTTCCTTTCTGAGCAATTTTAAGAAAATGATTTTACGTTAGAATTTCTTAAATGCTTTCTGATTTTAAACAATAAAGTTTTTACGAGACTTCTTAATTAAAATCGTGGCAAAGTTTTCCTCAAAGATTTATGCAATTAAAGAGTAAGGGAGAAAAGCTTGACACAGAGAATTTTATACTGGTTCGGTTATAACCAACCTACTCCAGTCCTCAACCTTCAGTTGAGAGTTCTTGGATATTCTTCTTCAAGTGCCTTCCCAGACAACACTGCCTTTACCAAGTAAAGGACTTCAACCACTTCACAACCCGAAGTGGATTTCCTTGCCTCACACAAGAGGACTTCCTTGCCTCCAACACTAGAGGACTTGCTTGCCTCACACTGAGGACTTCTTTGCCTTAAACACTTAAGGACTTAAACTTTGCCTCAAAAACACTTCGAGGACTTAAACTGCCTTCAAATAGCGAAGGACTTAGTGTTTTTCGGAAAGTTGTTTTTGCTTTGAAAACCAACTACTAAGATTAAGTTACAAACTTAATTTGACCCTTAGTAGACTTCTAGATTTAACTTACAATTGTAAGAATTTACACCAATACAGAACTAGAAGATTTTCGCAAAGTTGAAAGAACAATTCCGTAAAATTGTCTTTCTGAGAAAGTTCTAAGTTTTCGCAGATGATTTTCAATTCAGCAGAGTTTTTGCACGTTTAATCAAGAGTTTTTAGCGCAAGAGTTTCGTCACATTGCTCTAGAATTGAACTCATATATATAGGCATCAAAGAGCCGCGAAATTAGAAGCTTTCACTTTGCTTATGTGGCTGTGTCCTTTTCAGAACGGCTCCCTGCTACAGTCAGCGCGAAATGAGGAACTTTTCAGAACTGCACAGTGCGCGTGTTCCCACTTCCTTAGCTAGTTGTAGCGAGCTTTCTGAGACTTCTTGCGATCCCTTGAGTCCAGACCCTTGGTTGCTTCTGAGTCCAACTTTCTGAGAGTTGTACGGACTTCTGAGGCGAACCTTCTGAGGGAAGACCCTTCTGAGAACTACTAGTCGCAAGGTCTTCTGAGACCCTTCTGAGGCGACAGTGTTCTTTCCTCAGAAACATGTTTTCACCTTCTGCGCTTCTGAGACATCCTTTCTGATATCTTTTGGCGCTATCATTTTATCAATTGATCTCGAGGCTACTTGATGTTTTGTCTTGGTCTTTGCTCATGGTAATGCAATAATTCAAAGCTTTCTGAGACACTTAGCGCACATATTAGTACAACCTTAAGTAAAATTTTTATACTTATGGCTTACCTTGTTATCATTAAAACTTTCATTGCTCTAAGAGAATTATGCCTAATTCTCTCAGAAGGGTTCTGGAGCTTACAGTAGCATCCCGTCACTTGCCTCTTTTCATCAATACCTTGTACCTGATAGGGTCTCGGCAAGTGCACCGAATCGTTCAAGTAATAAAAACCACGGTGAGTGGGTATCGTTCCCACGAGGATTAAAGAACCGAGCAAAAATTTCTTAAAGTAGATTTCTAATTAGACGAATCCAATAAAAGGTAATGAATGAACATATAATCTAAATTCAAAAGGATATTAAATGTAACAAGACAGTAAAAGTTTAATGAAAAATTCAATTGATAAAAGGTTAGGGAATCGGGTTCACGTATTTTCTGAAATTAATAAAACAATTGCTTGCCTATAAATTTTAAAGCTTCAATTCAATGAATGAATCTTAGGTTGTCAATTCCAATTCCTTGGTAATTTAACACTTTTTCTATGAACAATCAGTCAATCCCTTGATCAAATCATTTCAAAGAAAAGAAAATATTTATATTGATTCAAAAGTTCACAAAAATCTTAATTCTATTCCTAGAAATTAATCTTTTTGGCAATTTTCCTTAAGCTAATTCACAAATTTATTTTCCCAGATAAACACATGAATCCAAGATAAGTTGAAAAGTGATTTTCCAATCCTCAGAACAACACAATACAAATAAGGTAATTGCTTAAATTGAATTAATAAAATTCAAAGGTTCACAAATATAAAATTAATTATAGTAATACGATCCCCTTCACCCTAACAAAGAAATTAGTTGCTCATAATCAAAGTAAACAAAACATAATAATCGAAAGACAACATTTTGAAGAACAAATAACTGATTTTATTGAAAAACAGAGTAAAACAGAGTACTGGACTAAGTGAAGTAAAAACCAAGATCATTCTGAGCTTCCATTCTAGTCCTATTTATAACCAGATAGTCCTATAATTCAAATTGTATCCGTCCCTAAAACAATGGGATTTTTGTTTAAAGATAACTCAGAATTATAAAAACTAGATCTGCATTTGAATTTGATCCTAAATTATAGCACACGGTTCGGAATTAGTTATGGTGTATTGGTTTCCGATTTCTCCGGGCGCTGGGCCTCATCCGCACGCAAAGCGCAGCAAGACGAAGCTTCCAGAGCGCAAGGCGCCACACTGGCGCTGGGCGCTGGCTTCCTGGGCGCAATGTTGGTGCTGGGCGCTGGGCGCGAGGGCTGGCGCTGGGCGCTGGTGCAGTGCGCATCGTTCATTTCCTTTCTGACTTTGGGGCGCTGCGCGTGAGTGAGGTGCAGGGCGCCCCAAAGTGGGCTCTTTTGCGCCTTGATCCTTGATGCGATTTCAGTTGTTATTCATTCATCAATTACTTGCTCAATTTCTGAAATTAACACCAAAATAATACCAAAAACGTAATATAACCCAGGAAAATCCAATTTATTCTAAAACACTTAATTTACTCTAAGAACTCACTGAAATTAACTAAAACTATCACGATTTCTTAAAATTTAAACTATAAAATTAAATAAAGGTGCCAAGGCATCACAAAGCAGTGTACAGGAGTTAAGAACAATAATTTCCAGAACTCGAATGATCAAAATAGTAAGGTCAGCTCAAAGAAGTAAAACTTCATGCAATTTCTAATCACTTCATATCCTTCAACAATTCATTTTGTAATAGGAAAACACTCAGAATTATACTCTAGATCATGTTATAGGGATTCTTCAAGAGATTTCTATCGACTAACTATGTTTTCATTTTCACAACCATGTAGTGCAAAGACATTTACTTTTTACTTTCACCCAGATGAATTGGCTTTCTCAACAATTTTAGGGGTAGTGCTTTTGCCTTTTTCTCTTTTGAGGATCATGACTCTAAATGCTTAGTCTCAGGGTGGCTCTTTAAGATGAGTTTTTGATTAACGTTCCCGGTCCAGTTGGCCCAAGACGCTAGGCGATGAAGCACCCCTCGAATCTACTTACCCAAGCCTTTTCCCTGACACCATCACACCACAAGCACATAGCTAGGTTCTAAAAATATAGAATGAAGATGTCCCCTAGCCATTGGTGCTCAGAGCCTTAAAATTTTCCAGCACAACCTACCCCCTTTTTTTTTTCTTTACTTATCACAATCCATACATTTCCATCTATTTTTCAGAGACTCCACACTACATTTATGTAATCAATTCATCAACTCAGTTGTCTTTTAGAAATACTCCAAGAACCCCTATAATAATTTCTATAACATTATTCCTCTTTGGTCTCCCTAATTACTCAGCATCATTTACTTAACATTTCATTCATACATGTTGATCAAATTCTGGAGCTAGCCTTAACAATTATAATCACTTCTATTCTTTTTACAATTGCTCATCAACTCCCCTACTCTACCACACAACACCAGACACAAATGACACAAACTCGAACAACACAGAAATTTAAATTTATTCAAGCATCAGTTAGAAACTTACCTGAGGGGGGTGGTCAATCTCCCCCTTGATCATCATCTTCATCATCCTCTTCTTCTTCTTCCTCCTCCTCCTCATCTGATGGATTAGGCTCTCTATATGGCCATTTTTTCTTGCAAGTAGTTTGACACTCAGGAAATTTTTCTGGAGCCAGCTTATGAAATGCATGAGCAAGGTAAGTATACATTTCATAAGAATCAATTTTGAAGGAGTTGAAGTCAGCCCTCAGCTTTTGCAGTTCTGATAACTCATCTTTGTTCTGAGTCTGATTTGGTATATCATCCATAGGCTCATTTGGCGAGGAAATGATGGAACTTCAGGTGCCTTACCCGTGTCTTTCTTCTTTGGTTTTCCAATGGTTGCAGCAGTTATTGGCCTAGGCACATGAATAGGAGAGTCACCTTCTATTACTACTCCTGTGGCTTCGGTAATGCGTTGAATGAGGCACGGAAATCCCAGGGTCATTCTTGATGAGTATACAAATTTTGATATACCCTTGGATAATAAAGTGCCCAAATCAACTTGCTCCTTGGTGATAAGGCAATGGATCATCACTGCTCTATCCACCGTTACTTCTGAATAGTGAGTGGTTGGAAGGATGGTATGATTGATGAATTCTAACCATCCCCTAGCCACAGGAATAAGATCTGCTCGAGCTAACTGATTTGGTCGACCTTGTTTGTCCCTCTTCCAGTTTGCCCCTGGTCTACAAATTTCCCGAAGTGTTGTTTGCAGCTGCTGATCCCCCTTCAACCGTGCACAATACCCATATGGAGATCTTTCTGGATTGACTTCTAAATTCAGCACCGTCTCCACCATTGCAGAGCTAAAGTCAATCTCATTTCCTCTGAGGAAGCTCCTGAACTCCCTTTCTTTAGTTCTTTCAGATTGCCAAGCGTTTGCATAGAATTCTAGAACCCTTTGCATTCCCGCATTCTGGGGGGTGAACAGACTAGCTCCCACCCTCTTCGAGCAATTTCCTCTTGGATTTCTGGAAATTCCCCCTCTCTAAACGCGAAGCCAATTTCCGGAATGATAGATTTGTTCACTACCACTGAATTGTAGTAGTCTTCATTTTCTTTCGTCCGGAAACGATGAGAGTAATAGGAGGGAGAAGCAGCCACTTCCTTTCCTTTTCTCTTCTTGGATGATGGTGCCATTTCCTGGAAACAAGATCAAACCAGTACAGGAAGCCAAAATGACAGTAACACCATTAGTTTTGTTAGCTCAAGAGAAAATATATACTAGCTTTCGTATTCTACATACCCTCCTTATCCCACAACAGACTATGTTTTTAGTGAATCAACTGAGATTTTTTCCAACACCAAACTTAAAATTTTGCAAAAATTTTAAGCTAAGCATTATGAGTAATCGTTTATCTCATACAATCATTTTTCACAGCTCAAACACTTCCATCGACACTTCTTGTGCTCTGTTATTCTTCCCTAACTCAGCATTATTACATCATTAAATACTTTTTCACAAGATTGCATATAAACATGCTTCATAGTTAATGAAAATTTTACCTTCAATACAGATGACCCAAAAAAATTAGATGGTGTTGTACGTGTGCATACGAAGCTGTTGTGTGTAGCAGTGTGAGTGTAGTGAGAGTTTGGAGGAGTAGAAGTTTAGGTGGATGAAGTGAAGTGAAGGTAAGGGATGAGAAGGAATGAAGAAAATGAGTTGGATACAGGGCATTTTAATGCTGCCCGAAGCACTCCCCTGTCAGGCAAGAGGCGCGAAATTCTCGCGCCTAATTTCGGGAAGGCGCGAAGCGCCAAGAGGAGGGAGAGAGAGTCGGGCGCAAGGCGCCAAAATTCGGGACCACCAGGCGCGAAGCGCCCTCTCATGAAAGACCAGGCGCGAGGCGCCACAAGTGTGGCTCCGTCTTTCGGGCGCAGGGCGCCTTGCTAGCGCGTGGCGCGCGATCGATCGGGAAGAGGGGGCGCGATGCGCCATCCAGGCGCTAATCGCCACGAATCACATCTCGCTTCGATTTGGTTCTGTCTCTAGGGCGCTTTGCGCTTGGGGGGACGCGATGCGCTACGGAAGAAATGTGAGGGAGGGCGCTAGGCGCCAGAGAGATAGGAAAACTTTCTTTCGTTTTTTTTTTTTTTTTTTTTTTTTTTTTTAGGAATAAATGAATACTACTAAAATTAAAATGAACAAAATCAAATAAAAAGGATACTCAATTTGGTTGCCTCCCAATAAGCGCTTCTTTAACGTCACTAGCTTGACGTATGATTTTCTCAGGTGAGTGTTTGAACCGAGACAAGTCGGTCAATTTCTCCCCCAAGATAATGTTTTAATCTTTGTCCATTCACAGTGAACTTTCTTTCAGATTTGGGGTCCATAATCTCTACGTGGCCATAGGATGAAACCTTAGTGACAGTGAACGGTCCCGACCATCTTGTCTTCAATTTTCCTGGGAACAACCTTAATCTTGAATTAAATAAAAGAACTTGTTGCCCAGGTTCAAAGTGTCTTGGAGTGATCTTTTTGTCATGCCACCTCTTGGTTCTCTCCTTATACAACTTAGCATTATCATAAGCTTGACTACGAAATTCGTCAAGTTCATTGAGTTGTAGTAATCTCTTGTCATTTGCCAAATTCAAATCAAATTCAAAAATTTTATAGCCCAAAATGACTTATGTTCAAGTTCAACAGGCAGATGACAAGATTTACCATATAAAAGTTGATAAGGAGACATACCAATTGGTGTTTTAAATGCGGTTCTGTAGGCCCAAAGAGCATCATCAATTTTCCTTGACCAATCCTTCCTCGATGCATTTACCATTTTTTCCAGGATTCTCTTCAATTCCCTGTTGGAAATTTCAGCTTGTCCACTTGTTTGAGGATGGTATGGGGTGGCTACCTTGTGCTTGACTCCATATTTTTGTAGAAGGCTCTCCAATTGTTTATTGCAGAAGTGACTTCCACCATCACTAATCAAGGTTCTAGGAACTCCAAACCTTGAAAATATCATTTTTCTGAGAAAATTTACCACCACCTTTGCATTATTAGTGGGAGAGGCAATTGCTTCAACCCATTTGGAAACATAATCCACTGCTACCAGGATGTACACGTTGGAGTAGGAGGATGGAAAGGGACCCATGAAATCTATTCCCCACACATCAAACAAATCAACCTCAAGAATAAATTGTTGAGGCATTTCATGCTTTCTTGATAAATTCCCAGTTCTTTGGCACCTATCACATCTCTCCACAAAAGCTCTTGCATCCTTAAAAATGGTTGGCCAATACAACCCACTTTGCAAAACCTTGGATGCAGTTCTTTCTCCACTAAAATGTCCACCATATTCTGAACCATGACAATGCCACAAAACACTATATACTTCTTCCTCTGGGATGCACCTTCTGATTACTCCATCATTACACCTTTAAACAAATAAGGTTCATCCCATAAAAAGTACCTAGATCATGCATGAATTTCTTTTTCTGATTTCCATTCATTTCACTTGGAACCCTTCCCCCAGCTTTATAGTTTGCCATGTCAGCAAACCATGGTGACACTTGTATAGCTAGGAGTTGTTCATCTGGAAACTCTTCATTCACTGGAACCTTAATCACTTGTTCCTCTCCATGTGTAATCTTGACAAGTGGTCTGCCACCAAATTTTCTGAGCCATTCTTGTCTCTTATCTCAATATTGAACTCTTGTAGCAAACGCCCATCTGATCAGTCTTGGCTTGCATCCTGTTTACTCATCAAATACTTAAGAGCAGAATGATCAGTGTAGACTATTACTTTTGAACCAACAAATAAGATCTGAATTTATCAAAAGCAAAGACTACAGCCAATAATTCCTTCTCTGTTGTTGCATAATTTTTCTGTGCATCATTTAACACACGACTTGCATAATAAATCACATGCAACAACTTGTCCTTTCTTTGTCCTAAAACAGCCCCTATTGCAAAATCACTTGCATCACACATTAATTCAAAGGGTAAGGACCAATCAGGAGGGGAATTATTGGTGCAGTGACAAGCTTGGTTTTGAGAGTTTCAAAGGCATGCATGCATTCATTGTCAAAGTTAAATTGTGAATCTTTCCTTAAAAGACAACTTAAAGGTTTTGCAATTTTTGAAAAGTCTTTTATGAACCTTCTATAGAATCCAGCATGACCCAAGAAACTCCTCATTGCCTTGACATTCATAGGAGGGGGTAATCTTTCAATCACCTCCACCTTGGCTCTATCAACTTCAATACCTTTGGAAGAAACTCGGTGTCCAAGAACAATACCCTCTGTTACCATAAAATGACATTTTTCCCAATTTAAAACGAGGTTTGTTTCTTGACACCTCATTAAAACCAAAGATAGATGTTTGAGACAAGACTCAAATGAATCACCAAAAACAGAAAAATCATCCATAAATACCTCAATGAATTTTTCTACCATATCAGAGAATATAGAAGCATGCACCTTTGGAAAGTGGCGGGTGCATTGCACAACCCGAAAGGCATTCTTCGATAGGCAAAAACTCCATAAGGGCATGTGAAAGCTGTCTTCTCTTGATCTACAGGATCTACTGCAATTTGATTGTAGCCTGAATATCCATCCAGGAAGCAGTAATATGGATGACCCGCCAATCTCTCCAACATTTGATCAATGAATGGTAGTGGAAAGTGATCTTTCCTAGTAGCCACATTTAGTCTTCTATAATCAATGCACATTCTCCACCCAGTGACTGTCCTTGTAGGAATTAACTCATTGTTTTCATTCTTCACCACAGTGATGCCACCTTTCTTTGGTACCACTTGTACGGGACTCACCCAAGGGGTGTCAGAAATAGGATAAATAATTCCAGCATCCCATAACTTCAGAACTTCTTTTAGCACTACTTCTTTCATGATGGGGTTGAGTCTTCTTTGAGGTTGCACCACTGGTTTTGAGTCTTCTTCCATGAGGATTTTGTGCATGCACATGGTTGGACTAATCCCCTTGAGGTCACTAAGCTTCCATCCAATTGCGCTTTTATGCTTCTTCAATACTTCCAATAATTCTCCTTCCTCTTTTTCATTTAGTGAAGCATTGATTATCACAGGATAAAACTCATTATTTCCTATGAAAGCATATTTAAGAGATGGAGGCAATGGTTTTAATTCGGGCTTTGTAAGTTCTTGCTTCTCACTCTTTTTCTTCAATAATAGCTCCTCTGTTTCTTGTGGGGTTAGGGAAGAATTTGACATATTGGGCTGTTCTTGGTCTTTCTCATTATTTTCTTCCACCAAGGCTACTGTTTCTCTATATCATCTTCCCACGTTAATGCGAACACTTCTTCTACCAAGGGATCTATTGTGTCTAACCTCATACAACTTTCTTGGTCCACTGGAAATTTCATAGTGTTGAAAACATTAAAGACTACCTTTTCATCATGCACCCTTAATGTCAACTCACCTTTTTGCACATCAATTAAAGCTCTTCCAGTGGCCAAGAATGGTCTCCCAAGGATAATAGGAGTGTCTTCATCTTCCTCCATATCAAGCACCACAAAATCTGCAGGAAAAATAAACTTATCAACCTTGACAAGTGCATTCTCTACAACACCAAAGGGGAACTTGATTGAACGATCAGCAAGTTGCAGAGAAATAGAAGTTGGCTTTACTTCCTCAATATTTAACTTCTTCATTATGGACAAAGGCATGAGGTTTATACTTGCTCCCAAATCACACAAGGCCTTCCCAATGGTCAAACTTCCAATAGTGCAAGGAACATAAAACTTCCCAGGATCTTTTAATTTTTGAGGATCTTCTTTTGAATGACAGCACTACATTCCTCCGTGAGCATCACTGTTTCATCCTCCTTGAGAGTTCTCTTCCTTGATAGCAAATCTTCATGAACTTGGCATATAAAGGCATTTGCTCAAGAGCTTCAGCAAATGGGATATTTATTTGTAACTTCCTAAATATGTCCAAGAACTTTGAGAATTGCTTTTTCCTGGTTTTGTTTTTGAAGTCTTTGAGGATATGGGAGCCTTGGTTTGTATGGAGCAACTTGAACTTCTTCCTTCTTTTCTTCCTGCATGGGTACTTTTTCTCTCTCTTCAATTATGGGAAGTTCTTTTTCTTTTTGCTTTTCCCGTACCTCCACTTTTTCTTTCTTTTCTTCTTTTTGCTCTTTAATTGTTTTTCCACTCCTCAATTGAATAGCCTTACAATGCTCCTTAGGATTTGGTTCTGTGTTGCTTGGAAAAATCCCCAGGCCTCTCAGAGAGTTGTTTAGCTATTTGACCCACTTGTACCTCCAAGTTCCTTATAGAAGCCTCTTGATTTTTGAAATTAGCCCTTGTCTCCTGCATGAAACTTGAGGTTTGTTGCACAAAGGTAGAAGTGGATTGAGTGAGTTTCTCCATAGCAATCTCCAATGAAGTTGGTTTAGGGGGACCTTGTGGAGGAATGAATGGGGGTTGTTGATTTGGAACATTGAATTGCTTCTGCCCTTGATTACCCCACCCAAAATTTGGATGATTCCTCCACCCAGGATTATAAGTTTTGGAATATGGATCATTTTGTTGCCTTGGAGGGTTCCCCATGTAGTTCACTTGCTCCGGTAAAGTTCTTTGAAAAGATCACATTCTTCATTCTTATGAGCTCCACCACAAAGTTCACAAGATGAATTTGGAGGTCCTACTGCAGCAACTTGCATTTGTCCCATTTGCTTTGTGAGTGTAGCTAGTTGTTGAGACATCATCTTATTTTGTGCCAAGAGAGTATCCAATGTGTCCAACTCCATCATACCTTTCCTTAATGGAGTTCGATCACTTGGACATAAGAAGTTATTCTCAGCCATTGTCTCAATCAACTCTAAAGCTTCTTCAGGGGTCTTTCTATGAAGAGATCCTCCAGCACTTGCATTAATCATGGCTCTTGAACTTTGAGAAACCCCATCATAGAATGTCTGAATTTGTAGCCAGTCAGGGATTGCATGGTGTGGACATTTTCTGAGCATCTCCTTGTATCTTTCCCATGCTTCATAGAGTGACTCTCCCTCCTTTTGAGCAAATGAATTTATGTCATTCCTCAACTTGGCTAGCTTCTGAGGGGG
>RYYW01000239.1:0-17505 GCA_013621005.1 Aeschynomene evenia | reverse complement strand
CCTATGTCCAAGTGATCGAACTCCATTAAGAAAAGGAATGATGGAGTTAGACACATTGGATACTCTCTTGGCACAAAACAAGATGATGTCTCAACAACAGCAAACACTCACAAAGCAAATGGGACAAATGCAAGTTGCTGCAGTAGGACCTCCAATTTCATCCTGTGAACTTTGTGGTGGGTCTCATAAGAATGAAGAATGTGACTTGTTCAAGGAAACTCCACCGGAGCAAGTAAAAACTACATGGGGAACCCTCCAAGGCAACAAAATGATCCATACTCCAAAACTTATAATCCGGGGTGGAGGAATCATCCAAAATTTTGGATGGGGAAATCAAGGGCAGAAGCAATTCCATGCTCCAAATCAACAATCCCCATTCATTCCTCCACAAGGTCCTCCTAAACCAACTTCACTGGAGATTGCTATGGAGAAACTCACTCAATCTACTTCTACTTTTGTGCAACAAACCTCAAGTTTCATGCAGGAGACAAGGGCTAATTTCAAAAATCAAGAGCTTCTATAAGGAACTTGGAGGTGCAAGTTGGCCAAATAGCTAAACAACTCTCTGAGAGACCTGCAGGGATTTTTTCCAAGCAACACAGAACCAAATCCTAAGGAGCATTGTAAGGCCATTCACTTAAGGAGTGGAAAAATACTTAAAGAACAAAAAGAAGAAAAGAAAGAGAAAGTGGAGGTACGGGACAAGAAAGAAGAGAAAGAGCTTCCCAACATTGAAGAAAAGAAAAAAGAAGTACCCATGCAGGAAGAAGAGAAAGAAGAAGTTAAAGTTGCTCCATGCAAGCCAAGGTTGCCATATCCTCAAAGACTTCAAAAGCAAAACCAGGAAAAGCAATTCTCAAAGTTCTTGGACATATTTAGGAAGTTGCAAATAAACATCCCATTTGCTGAGGCACTTGAGCAAATGCCTTTATATGCCAAGTTCATGAAAGATTTGCTGTCAAGGAAGAGAACACTCAGGGAAGATGAAACAGTAATGCTCACAGAGGAATGTAGTGTTGTCATTCAAAAGAAGATGCCTCAAAAGTTAAAGGATCCTGGAAAGTTTTATGTTCCCTGCACCATTGGAAGTTTGACCATTGGAAAAGCCTTATGTGATTTGGGGGCAAGCATTAACCTCATGCCCTTGTCCATTATGAAGAAGTTGAACATAGAAGAAGTGAAGCCAACTTCTATTTCTCTGCAACTTGCTGATCGTTCAATCAAGTTTCCATTTGGTGTTGTAGAGAATGCACTTGTCAAAGTTGATAAGTTCATTTTCCCTGCAGACTTTGTGGTGCTTGATATGGAGGAAGATGAAGACACTCCTATTATCCTTGGAGACCATTCTTAGCCACTGGAAGAGCTTTAATTGATGTGCAAAAAGGTGAGTTAACATTAAGGGTGCATGATGAAAAGGTAGTTTTTAAATGTTTTAACTCTATGAAATTTCCAGTGGATCAAGAAAATTGCATGAGGTAGACACAATAGATCCCTTGGTAGAGGAAGTGTTTGCATTAACTTGGGAGATGATGTTATAGAAACAGTGGCTTTGGTGGAAGGGAATGAAAAAAAACAAGAAGAGCTCAATATGTCAAATTCTTCCTGACTTTACAAGAAACAGAGGAGCTGTTATTGAAGAAAAAAGAGGAGAAGCAAGAAATTACAAAGCCTGAATTGAAACCATTGCCTCCTTCTCTCAAATATGCTTTCATAGGAAATGATGAGTTCTATCCTGTGATAATCAATGCTTCACTAAACGAAAAAGAGGAAGGAGAATTACTGGAAGTGTTGAAGAAGCATAAAGGAGCAATTGGATGGAAGCTTAGTGATCTCAAGGGGATTAGTCCAACCATGTGCATGCACAAAATCCTCATGGAAGAAGACTCAAAACCAGTGGTGCAACCTCAACGAAGACTCAACCCCATCATGAAGGAAGTGGTGCTAAAAGAAGTTCTGAAGTTATGGGATGCTGGGATTATTTATCCCATTTCTGACAGTCCTTGGGTGAGTCCAGTGCAAGTGGTACCAAAGAAAGGTGGCATCACGGTGGTGAAGAATGAAACAATGAGTTAATTCCTACAAGGACAGTGACTGGGTGGAGGATGTGCATTGACTACAGAAGATTAAATGTGGTCACTAGAAAAGATCATTTTTCCACTTCCATTCATTGATCAAATGTTGGAGAGGTTGGCGGGTCATCCATATTACTGCTTCTTGGATGGTTATTCAGGCTACAATCAAATTGCAGTAGATCCGGTAGATCAAGAGAAAGACAGCTTTCACATGCCCTTATGGAGTTTTTGCCTATCGAAGAATGCCTTTCGGGTTGTGCAATGCACCCGCTACTTTTCAAAGGTGCATGCTTTCTATATTTTCTGATATGGTAGAAAAATTCATTGAGGTATTTATGGATGATTTTCTGTTTGGTAATTCATTTGAGTCCTGTCTCAACCATCTATCTTTAGTTTTAATGAGGTGTCAAGAAAACAAACCTTGTTTTGAATTGGGAAAAATGTCATTTTATGGTAACAGAAGGTATTGTTCTTGGACACCGAGTTTCTTCCAAAGGTATTGAAGTTGACAAAGCCAAAGTGGAGGTAATTGAAAAATTACCTCCGCCTATAAATGTTAAAGCAATGAGAAGTTTCTTGGGTCATGCTGGGTTCTATAGAAGGTTCATAAAAGACTTTTCAAAAATTGCTAAACCATTGAGTAGTCTTTTAATGAAAGAATCACAATTTAATTTTGACAGTGAATGCATGTATGCCTTTGAAACTCTCAAAACCAAACTTGTTACTGCACCAATAATTTCTCCTCCTGATTGGTCCTTACCATTGAATTAATGTGTGATGCAAGTGATTTTGCAATTGGGGCTGTTTTAGGACAAAGAAAAGACAAGTTGTTGCATGTTATTTATTATGCAAGTCGTGTATTAAATGATGCACAAAAAAATTATGCAACAACAGAGAAAGAATTATTGGCTGTAGTTTTTGCTTTTGATAAGTTCAGGTCTTATTTGGTTGGGTCAAAGGTAATAGTCTATACTGACCACTCTGCTCTTAAGTATTTGATGAGTAAACAGGACGCAAAGCCAAGACTGATTAGATGGGTGTTGTTGCTGCAAGAGTTCAACATTGAGATTAGAGATAAGAAAGGCTCAGAAAACTTAGTGGCAGACCACTTGTCAAGGATTGCACAGGGAGAAGAGCAAGTGAGTAAGGTGCCAGTGAATGAAGAGTTTCCAGATGAACAACTCCTGGCAATACAAGTGTTACCATGGTTTGCTGACATAGCAAATTATAAAGCCGGGGAAGGGTTCCAAGTGAAATGAATTGGAATCAGAAGAAGAAATTCTTGCATGATGCTAGGTACTTCTTATGGGATGAACCTTATTTGTTCAAAAGGTGCAGTGATGGAGTAATTAGAAGGTGTATCTCGGAAGAAGAAGTATATATAGTTTTATGGCACTGTCACGGTTCTGAATATGGTGGACATTTCAGTGGAGAAAGAACTGCAGCCAAGGTCCTACAAAGTGGGTTATACTGGCCAACAATTTTCAAGGATGCAAGAGCTTTTGTAGAGAGATGTGATAGATGCCAAAGAACTGGAAACATATCAAGGAAGCATGAAATGCCTCAGCAGTTCATTCTTGAAGTGGATTTGTTTGATGTTTGGGGAATAGATTTCATGGGTCCCTTTCCATCCTCCTACTCCAACTTGTATATCCTGGTAGCAGTAGACTATGTATCCAAATGGGTTGAAGCAATTGCCTCCCCCACTAATGAGGCAAAAGTGGTGGTGAATTTCTCAGGAAGATGATCTTCTCAAGGTTTGGAGTTCCTAGAACCTTGATTAGTGATGGTGGAAGTCACTTCTGTAATAAGCTATTGGAGAGTCTTCTACAAAAATATGGAGTCAAGCACAAGGTAGCCACCCATACCACCCTCAAACAAGTGGACAAGCTGAAATTTCCAATAGGGAATTGAAGAGGATCCTAGAAAAAGTGGTAAATGCTTCAAGGAAGGATTGGTCAAGGAAAATTGATGATGCACTGTGGGCCTACAGAACTGCGTTCAAAACACCAATTGGTATGTCTCCTTATCAACTTCTATATGGTAAATCTTGTCACTTGCCTGTTGAACTTGAACATAAATCATTTTGGGCCATAAAATTTTTGAATTTTGATGAAAAATTGGCAAATGACAAGAGATTACTACAACTCAATGAACTTGACGAGTTTCGTAGTCAAGCTTATGATAATGCTAAGTTGTATAAGGAGAGAACCAAGCGGTGGCATGATAAAAAGATCACTCCAAGACAATTTGAACCTGGACAACAAGTTCTTTTGTTTAATTCAAGATTAAGGTTGTTCCCGGGTAAATTGAAGACAAGATGGTCAGGACCATTCACTATCACTAAGGTTTCACCTTATGGACATGTAGAGATCATTGACTCCAAATCTGAAAGAAAATTCACTGTCAATGGACAAAGATTGAAACATTATCTTGGGGGAGAGATCGACCGAGTGGTCTCGGTTCAAACATTCACCTGAGAAAATGTCATATGTCAAGCTAGTGACGTTAAAGAAGCGCTTATTGGGAGGCAACCCAATTAGTATCTTTTATTGAATTTTGTTTATGTTCAGTTTCTGTTTAAAAAAAAAAAAAATTTCTCCTAGCTGGCGCAGTGCGCCTCAGTGACGCGTCGCGCCCTCATAAGCAGCTTCACCCAGCGCCTCGCGCTAGCACTGCGCGTTGCGCCTGGAAGACAGTAGCGAATAAAAGAAATTCGGACCCAGAGGCGCGACGCGTCCTCGTCGCGCCTTGCGCCCGAACTGTTTTGCTCTTAACGCGACGCGCCCGAATTAAATTCTTTGTGGCGCTTCGCGCCCGAATTTCAACTCACTTCGGCGCATTGCGCCCGAACTGCTTGGAGGCTGGCGCTTTGCGCCTGAAATTTTTTCCCTGTTGGCGCCTCGCGCCTGAATTCAGTCTCCCTTGGCGCTTCGCGCCCGAATCTAATTTCTTTGTGGCGCTTTGCGCCCGGATTCCAATTCACTTTGGCGCCTTGCGCCTGATTCCTTTTCATCTTGGCGCTTTGCGCCTTCTCTAGATTTTGGGCGCGCAAGTTTCGCGCCGAAGAGCATAGTGGTAGCACCACTCTAAGAAGAGAATCGGTCATTCTCTCTTCATTCATTCATTCACACACTTCTTCCAATCTTGCACAGCCATTCTTCCAAACATCCGCCCTCACATAAACACACACTTCTCTCGGCTCTTCCCCCCCCCCCGTCGTCCACTACTTCCCCTGCAGCCCCATCAATCCTATGAAAGTCTACACTTTTCCTAATTCTCTCTATTATAGGTAAGTTGTTCATTAACTATGAAGCAAGCATTTATTCCTTGTCTTTCTCAATGTTCAGATAATATAGATAATGCTATTGCTGAGTTAGTGGAANGTTTCTTGGGTCATGCTGGATTCTATAGAAGGCTCGTAAAAGACTTTTCAAAAATTGCAAAACCTTTAAGTTGTCTTTTAATGAAAGATTCACAATTTAACTTTGACAATGAATGCATGCATGCCTTTGAAACTCTCAAACCAAGCTTGTCATGCACCATAATTTCCCTCCGGATTGGTCCTTACCCTTTGAATTAATGTGTGATGCAAGTGATTTTGCAATGGGGCTGTTTTAGGACAAAGAAAGGACAAGTTGTTGCATGTGATTTATTATGCAAGTCGTGTGTTAATGATGCACAGAAAAATTATGCAACAACAGAGAAGGAATTATTGGCTGTAGTCTTTGCTTTTGATAATTCAGATCTTATTTGGTTGGTTCAAAGTAATAGTCTACACTGATCATTCTGCTCTTAAGTATTTGATGAGTAAACAGGATGCAAAGCCAAGACTGATCAGATGGGTGCTGTTGCTACAAGAGTTCAATATTGAGATGAGAGACAAGAAAGGCTCGGAAAATTTGGTGGCAGACCACTTGTCAAGGATTACACATGGAGAGGAACAAGTGATTAAGGTTCCAGTGAATGAAGAGTTTCCAGATGAACAACTCCTAGCTATACAAGTGTCACCATGGTTTGCTGACATGGCAAACTATAAAGCTGGGGGAAGGGTTCCAAGTGAAATGAATGGAAATCAGAAAAAGAAATTCATGCATGATGCTAGGTACTTTTTATGGGATGAACCTTATTTGTTTAAAAGGTGTAATGATGGAGTAATCAGAAGGTGCATCCCAGAGGAAGAAGTATATAGTGTTTTGTGGCATTGTCATGGTTCAGAATATGGTGGACATTTTAGTGGAGAAAGAACTGCATCCAAGGTTTTGCAAAGTGGGTTGTATTGGCCAACCATTTTTAAGGATGCAAGAGCTTTTGTGGAGAGATGTGATAGGTGCCAAAGATCTGGGAATTTATCAAGAAAGCATGAAATGCCTCAACAATTTATTCTTGAGGTGGATTTGTTTGATGTGTGGGGAATAGATTTCATGGGTCCCTTTCCATTCTCCTACTCCAATGTGTACATCCTGGTAGCAGTGGATTATGTTTCCAAATGGGTTGAAGCAATTGCCTCTCCCACTAATGATGCAAAGGTGGGGGTAAATTTTCTCAGAAAAATGATATTTTCAAGGTTTGGAGTTCTTAGAACCTTGATTAGTGATGGTGGAAGTCACTTCTGCAATAAACAATTGGAGAGCCTTCTACAAAAATATGGAGTCAAGCACAAGGTAGCCACCCCATACCATCCTCAAACAAGTGGACAAGCTGAAATTTCCAACAGGGAATTGAAGAGAATCCTGGAAAAAATGGTAAATGCTTCGAGGAAGGATTGGTCAAGGAAAATTGATGATGCTCTTTGGGCCTACAGAACCGCATTCAAAACACCAATTGGTATGTCTCCTTATCAACTTTTATATGGTAAATCTTGTCATCTGCCTGTTGAACTTGAACATAAGTCATTTTGGGCTATAAAATTTTTGAATTTAGACTTGAAATTGGCAAATGACAAGAGATTACTACAACTCAATGAACTTGACAAATTTCGTAGTCAAGCTTATGATAATGCTAAGTTGTATAAGGAGAGAACCAAGAGGTGGCATGACAAAAAGATCACTCCAAGACACTTTGAACCTGGGCAACAAGTTCTTTTATTTAATTCAAGATTAAGGTTGTTCCCAGGAAAATTGAAGACAAGATGGTCGGGACCGTTCACTGTCACTAAGGTTTCATCCTATGGACACGTAGAGATCATGGACCCTAAATCTGAAAGAAAGTTCACCGTGAATGGACAAAGATTAAAAAATTATCATGGGGGAGAAATTGACCGACTCGTCTCGGTTCAAACACTCAACTGAGAAAGTATCATACGTCAAGCTAGTGACGTTAAAGAAGCGCTTATTGGGAGGCAACCCAATTGAGTATCCTTTTTATTTGATTTTGTTCATTTTAATTTTAGTAGTATTCATTTATTCCTTTTAAAAAAAAAAAAGAAAAAGAAAGTTTTCCTATCTCTCTGGTGCCTAGCGCCCTAATGGCGCCTAGCGCCCTCCCTCACATTTCTTCCGTAGCGCATCGCGCCCCCCCCCCCCCCCAAGCGCAAAGCGCCCTAGAGACAGAACCAGATCGAAGCGAGATGTGATTCGTGGCGTTTAGCGCCTGGATGGCGCATCGCGCCCCTCTTCCCGATCGATCGCGCCCACGCGCTAGCAAGCGCCCTGCGCCCGAAAGACAGAATCACACAGGTGAGCCACACTTGTGCGCCTCGCGCCTGGTCTTCCATGAGAGGCGCTTCGCGCCTGGTGGTCCCGAATTTTGGCGCCTTGCGCCCGACTTTCTCTCCTCCTCTTGCGCTTCGCGCCTTCCCGAAATGGGCCGAGAATTTCGCGCTCTTGCCTGACAGGGAGTGCTTCGGGCAGCATTAAATGCCCTGTATCCAACTCATTTCTTCATTCTTTCTCATCCCTTGCCTTCACTTCACTTCATCCACCTAAACTTCTACTCTCCAAACTCTCACTACACTCACACAGCTACACACAACAGTTTCGTATGCACACGTACAACACCATCTAAATTTTTTTTTTGGGTCATCTTTATTAAAGGTAAAATTTCATTAACTATGAAGCATGTTTATATGCAATCTTGTGAAAATATTTAATAATGTAATAATGCCGAGTTAGTGAAGAATAACAGAGCACAAGAAGTGTCGATGGAATTGTTTGAGCTGTGAAAAATGATTTTATGAGATAAACGATTACTCCTAATGCTTAGCTTAAAATTTTGGCAAAATTTTAAGTTTGGTGTTGGAGAAAATCTCAGATGATTCACTAAAAACATGGTCTGTTGTGGGATACGGAGGGTATGTAGAATACGAAAGCTAGTATATACTTTCTCTTGAGTTAACAAAACTAATGGTGTTACTGTCATTTTGGCTTCCTGTATTGGTTTGATCTTGTTTCCAGGAAATGGCACCATCATCCAAGAAGAAAAAGGAAAGGAAGTGGCTGCTTCTCCCTCCTATTACTCTCATCGTTTCCGGACGAAAGAAATGAAGACTACTACAATTCAGTGGTAGTGAACAAATCTATCATTCCGGAAATTGGCTTCGCGTTTAGAGAGGGGGAATTTCCAGAAATCCAAGAGGAAATTGCTCGAAGAGGGTGGGAGCTAGTCTGTTCACCCCCCAGAATTGCGGGAATGCAAAGGGTTCTAGAATTCTATGCAAACGCTTGGCAATCTGAAAGAACTAAAGAAAGAGAGTTCAGGAGCTTCCTCAGAGGAAAGGAGATTGACTTTAGCTCTGCAATGGTGGAGACGGTGCTGAATCTAGAAGTCAATCCAGAAAGATCTCCATATGGGTATTGTGCACGGTTGAAGGGGGATCAACAGCTGCAAACAACACTTCGGGAAATTTGTAGACCAGGGCAAACTGGAAGAGGGACAAACAAGGCCGACCAAATCAGCTAGCTCGAGCAGATCTTATTCCTGTGGCTAGGGATGGTTAGAATTCATCAATCATACCATCCTTCCAACCACTCACTATTCAGAAGTAACGGTGGATAGAGCAGTGATGATTCATTGCCTTATCACCAAGGAGCAAGTTGATTTGGGCACTTTATTATCCAAGGGTATATCAAAATTTGTATACTCATCAAGAATGACCCTGGGATTTCCGTGCCTCATTCAACGCATTACCGAAGCTGCAGGAGTAGTAATAGAAGGTGACTCTCCTATTCATGTGCCTAAGCCAATAACTGCTGCAACCATTGGAAAACCAAAGAAGAAAGACACGGGTAAGGCACCTGAAGTTCCATCATTTCCCCTGCCAAATGAGCCTATGGATGGTATACCAAGTCAGACTCAGAACCAAGATGAGTTATCAGAACTGCAAAAGCTGAGGGCTGACTTCAACTCCTTCAAAATTGATTCTTATGAAATGTATACTTACCTTGCTCATGCATTTCATAAGCTGGCTCTAGAAAAATTTCCTGAGTGTCAAACTACTTGCAAGAAAAAATGGCCATATAGAGAGCCTAATCCATCAGATGATGAGGAGGAGGAAGAAGAAGAAGAGGATGATGAAGATGAGGATCAAGGGGGAGATTGACCACCCCCTCAGGTAAGTTTCTAACTGATGCTTGAATAAATTTAAATTTCTGTGTTGTTCGAGTTTGTGTCATTAGTGTCTGGTGTTGTGTGGTAGAGTAGGGGAGTTGATGAGCAATTGTAAAAAGAACAGAAGTGATTATAATTGTTAAGGCTAGCTCGAGAATTTGATCAACGTGTATGAATGAAATGTTAAGTAAATGATGGTGAGTAATTAGGGAGACCAAAGAGGAATAATGTTATAGAAATTATTATAGGGGTTCTTGGAGTATTTCTAAAAGACAACTGAGTTGATAAATTGATTACATGAATGTAGTGTGGAGTCTCTGAAAAATAGATGGAAATGTATGGATTGTGATAAGTAAATAAAAAAAAAGGGGGTAGGCTGTGCTGAAAAATTTTAAGGCTCTGAGCACCAATGGCTAGGGGACATCTTCATTCTATATTTTTAGAACCTAGCTATGTGCTTGTGGTGTGATGGTGTCAGGGAAAAGGCTTGGGTAAGTAGATTCGAGGGGTGCTTCATCACCTAGCGTCTTGGGCCAACTGGACCGGGAACGTTAATCGAAAACTCATCTTAAAGAGCCACCCTGAGACTAAGCATTTAGAGTCATGATCCTCAAAGAGAAAAAGGCAAAAGCACTACCCCTAAAATTGTTGAGAAAGCCAATTCATCTGGGTGAAAGTAAAAAGTAAATGTCTTTGCACTACATGGTTGTGAAAATGAAAACATAGTTAGTCGATAGAAATCTCTTGAAGAATCCTTATAACATGATCTAGAGTATAATTCTGAGTGTTTCCCTATTACAAAATGAATTGTTGAAGGATATGAAGTGATTAGAAATTGCATGAAGTTTTACTTCTTTGAGCTGACCTTACTATTTTGATCATTCGAGTTCTGGAAATTATTGCTCTTAACTCCTGTGCACTGCTTTGTGTTTTAATTCGTTGCTTGAGGACAAGCAACGCTTTAAGTTTGGTGTTGTGATGCCTTGGCACCTTTATTTAATTTTATAGTTTAAATTCTAAGAAATTGTGTTAGTTTTAGTTAATTTCAGTGAGCTCTTAGAGTAAATTAAGTGTTTTTAGAATAAAATGAATTTTCCTGGATTATATTACGTTTTGGTATTATGTTGGTGCTAATTTCAGGAATTAAGCAGTAATTGATAAATGAATGGCAACTGGAAATGTGCATTTATCCGCGAAAGAGACCAAAATAAGGCGCTTTGCGCCTCACTCGCGCGCAGCGCCTCAAACTCAGAATGGAAATGAAGATATGCACGAGAAGCTAGCGCGTCGCGCAAGAAGGGCGCCCTGCGCCAGGAGAACAGGCGCCTTGCGCCCATAAGAAGCCGTGCGCCTGGGAGACAGCAGCCCATGGCCCTGCACCGAGTGAGCCTGCGCATTGCGCCCCCTAGGCGCCTTGCGCCCGAGAAGATTTCGAAGCAGGCGCCTCGCGCCAACTTGGCGCCCCGCGCCTCAGAGGAGGCGTCCATGCATCGCGCTGCGCCCTTCTTACGCCCTGCGCCCGAAGAAAAAGCTTCGGCCCGCGCGTCGCGCCCTCCTAGCGCCTTGCGCCTAAGGAAGCTGCTCCGTTCTAGCGCGCCGCACCCTCCTAGCGCCCCGCGCCGTGGTCCCCTGTCTCTGGCTGGGCTTTGCGCGAGGTCTGAGCTTATCACCCGGATACATTGGAAAATTACACCTCAACTAATTCCTAAAGTTGTGCGATAATTCAGGATTATTTCAATTTCAAATATTTTCATATCTTCTCTAAGTTATCTCTAACTTAATTTCCCTTTGTTTTAGGGATTGGAACAATTAGAATTCTAGGATTATTTGGTTATAAGTAGGACTAGAATAAAGCTTTTAAGGATCGGAGTTTTTATCTTTTATTCTATCTTGGTTTTTACTTCACTTAGTCTAGTACTCTATTTTACTCTGTTTTTCAATAAAATCTGTTATTCGTTCTTCAAAATGTTTTCTTTCGATTATTATGTTTTGTTTACTTTGATTATGAGCAACTAATTTCTTTGTTAGGGTGAAGGGGATCGTATTACTATGAATTAATCTTATATTTGTGAACCTTTGAATTTTATTAATTCAATTTAAGCAATTACCTTATTTGTATTGTGTTGTTCTGAGGATTGGAAAATCACTTTTCAACTTATCTTGGATTTATGTGTTTATTTGGGAAAATAAATTTGTGAATTAGCTTAAGGGAAATTGCCAAAAAGATTAATTTCTAGGAATAGAATTAAGATTTTTGTGAACTTTTGAATCAATATAAATATTTTCTTTTCTTTGAAATGATTTGATCAAGGGATTGACTGATTGTTCATAGAAGAAGTTTTAAATTACCAAGGAATTGGAATTGACAACCTAAGATTCGTTCATTGAATTGAAGCTTTAAAATTTAAAGGCAAGCAATTGTTTTATTAATTTCAGAAAATACATGAACCCGATTCCCTAACCTTTTATCAATTGAATTTTTCATTAAACTTTTACTGTCTTGTTACATTTAATAGCCTTTTGAATTTAGATTATATGTTCATTCATTACCTTTTATTGGATTCGTCTAATTAGAAATCTACTTTAAGAAATTTTTGCTCGGTTCTTTAATCCTCGTGGGAACGATACCCACCCACTGTGGTTTTTATTACTTGAACGATTCAGTGCACTTGCCGATACCCTATCATTAATCCCTCAAGATTTGAAAGTGACAAATTAGTCCTTTAAGACTAATTTGATAGGACATGTTAAGTGATAATTTAATCCCTCTATTAAGTTTCTATTAACTGAGTTGTAATGATGTTTATGATGTGTTGTATGACATGTAACTTAAGGTGTTCCATATGTGCAACTCAATTAATAAAAACTTAACGAGGGATTAAACTGTCACTTAATGTGTCCTATAAAATTAATCTTGAGGGACTATTTTGTCACTTTCAAATCTTGAGGGACTAAATTGTCTTTGAAGTTAATCTTAAGGGACTAAATAGGGTATTCACGCTATAAAATAATTTGTGAAAGGCTCATATAAACTAATATCATATCCGCTAATATCAATTTGAGTAGTTTAATATAGATTTGGACTCATGATTAACCCTATAATTGATACTATATCAATAATTCAAGACATAATCTAATATATATAAATAGCTAATATTTTTCTGCTAAAATTGATATACTCATGGAAGTTATGACAATAAAATATTGTTCATCAAATCAAATCTTAGTCTAGAGTTGATTGTTCTTTATATATCTTATCTTGATCAATACTATCTTTTCATTAAAAAAAATTTATATTTCATTCAATAAAATTCAAATATCCCTTTTATCGATAAAATTTACCAAAAAAAAACTTTTTCACAAATGCAAACTGACTATTTTTTCTTTGGAAGTTTTTTTCTTCCAACTTTATCACAACTTGTTTTTGAATAAAAATCAATTCTAATCTCAATTCATTTCTCCTTCTACTTTTCTCATTTCTTCTTCTAACTTCATTCTTCTTTTTCCTCCTTTTTCTTTCAGTGTTATCTTTCAATATTATTTCATCTCACATGCTTCTTCAAATTCCATATATTTTTAAATATCATCTCTTCCAACATATTGTTCACAACTCTATAAATATTATTTATTTCAAATATACTATTTTTTATATTCTTTTACTTAAAATAAATTATTAAAAATAGTTAGTTATAAATCAATTTGGTTATTAATTTATTGTTATTAGTTAGTTTATTGAAGAATGATGAGTTTGGTAGTTTTAATAGTATAATGATGTTTGTGTGTTGATGTCTTGCAAGGAATTCAAAGTCTTAAGAGATCTCACATGGCTCTCCTATATTTTTTGACGATCAAGAAAACAAGTGGTTATTTTGCACTTGAATTAGTTTATATATATCCACAAAGATATTTAAGTATACTATATTTAGGTGAGATGTTGAACTATACAACTAACTCAAAATTAAAGTGTTTTTTTTTTCATATACCATATATAGTTTCTTATTTGTTCTATCATATGTGTCATATTTGAACTTCTCATGAATCCTTATATCATGTATATATAATAAGTTATATGAAAAATTGTATCCATAAAAAGATCAATTCTTGAACAAAAGCTAGGGTGTAAAAGATTAAGAAAGAATCTTAAAGATGTATGTTGTGAACACACACAATATTGACTAAAAGAAATAGATATCCCTTATGTTCTGAAAACCGGACCGGACATCGAACGGACTGAGGGAGAGGTTCAGAGTTCGGAGGTTCAACCGGAAGTTCAACCGGAAGTTCAACCGGGAGTTCAAAATCGGAATATAATAAACGACAAAATTTATAAAACTTAGTAAAGTTTTTATTGCGTCTTCTTTATTTTATTTTTATGATTGCTTTTTTTATCTTGTTAGTTTGTTATGGTTTATTGGGCCTTCTATATAGTTTGTTTTTATTTTATCTAGTTTATTGGGCTTGCTTTTTATATATTTGAGCTCTAAATGTCATTCATTTTAAGACACCTTAATAAATCTTAATTTTGTTTTCTCTATTCTTGACTATTCTTGAGTCGCAACTTCCCTCTACTTCCTCTGTCCATGTGTTGTCGTGGTGGTGCTTTTTTTTAGAGTAAGCGACGCGAGAAAGAGAGAGGTAAGGAGGTGTTGTCGATTGTTGTTTGTTGTGTTGTGGTGGTGCTGTCGACGCTGTTTTGGACTTTTGGCCCTTCAATAAACATTTTCTCGGCCGCTTAACTGCTGGTTTTAGGCAGGTTTGCCGGTTAACCGACGGTTCGCGGTGGTTCTCCCCCGGTTTGAAACCAAACAGTTTTATGGTGTAAAACGAATTGGATTCCAAGCCGATTCGCGGGCAACCGGTCTGACTAGCCTATGCAGTCCGGTTTTCAGAACCATGCTAATTACTACTAAAATGATGGTCCAAGTAATGAAAATGTGAAATACCCTAAGCATAACGAATCTTTATACCATCAACCATCTTATGCTTCAATTTTTATTTTGGTATGCTTTCATTCATTTTAGTTGTCCTTCACATGTTTTCATCCTCAAATGTCCTTTACACATTTTCCTTTCTCCTCAATATGGCTATCTATATAATCAAATTATAATCTTATCATATCTTATATATAATATTAAAGTTGAGTTATGCACCTATAAAGTGGTACACCCAAATTCATTCTCAATTTATATTTAAATGTAGCATGCTTAGATTATTTCTCACAACATTTTGTTCAACATTTTTTACTTTAATTAATTAATAATAAAAAAAAATTCTCTTCTCCACAATACATTGAAAGATTCTCACATTCAATTCATGATTTTATGTTATACAATTGAAAGATTCTCACATCTATTTCACACACAATAAACTTTTATAATAATTATAAGTTATTCTATAACATTCAATTCAAATATTTTACATTGTATTTAATATTAATAGAAAAGTTGTTCTACTTATACACACAATAAAAATTATTAACCTTTACGATAAAATTTAGCAAAAGTTAAACTTTGAATATGCACACAAGCATGTAATAAGTTGAATTGAACTTTGTTGTTGATACAATTAAAAGGTTCTCACATTTAATTCATTTTATGATATAATAAGAATTGAAAGATTCAAATTTATGCTATAAAATGAATTGAAAGGTTCACAAGTGTTGTTGATACATAATTGGTGTAAGGAGAATAGTAATTAATGATTAGGTTTATGAGGCTAGGATGAGACTATTGTTTGGTGTTGATATTGATTCTGCTCCAAACCCCAACCCTTGTCCTAATGTTGCTTGTGATTAGAATTGTGGTGCATGTATAGGTAACATAGTAGAGAGGACCTTGAAGGAGTTGGCTGCTCCTGAAGTGAACTATCAAGCTTTGAAAATTCAATACGCTCAGCTGGATTAAGTCCTAGTTAAAGGAAATTAAGGGTAATGGACTTTAATTGGAACTTAATTGGATTTGAGTGAACATGTTTCCCCTAGATTAAAGTATCCATGTTATGTGTTTTGATGAGTGTTCATGTGTGTTTTGATGTTATGATAAGTTTCTATGTATGTATGTTATTGTATGAGTTGAGAAACTTTGGAAGTGTTTTGGGGCATTTTCCAAGCCCAGTAATCGATTACAGCTCCTTGGTAATCGATTACAGCAAGTCGAGTTTCATATTTGGTGTTTTTCAGAGGCCTGTAATCGATTACTCAACCGTGTAATCGATTACGGTAATCGATTACGAGTAAGATGTAATCGATTACCACGTGCGCAGAATGTGTTTTCGGATGTTTTAAGTGACGGGTGGGCCCCACGATGACTCTTAACCCTATTAGCTCAGTATATACGAAAGTAAACCCTATTTTTCCACCTCATTTGATTAGAAAACTCTCTCTCATCATCCCAGAGCCTCCATAGCTTTTTCTCTCAAAAGCTCTCAAAGCCATAGTCACTCCACGTCAAGAAACACCCACAAATACTCACCCAATCCCAAAAATAATGATATATTCTTGAACCTCTCACCGAGCCGGACGTTTCTACCGGTGGTTTTTCTCCGGAAAGGGTTATCGTTGGAGTCGGGTCGTTCGTAAAGCTAGGGTTTCGTCTAGAACAAGGATTGTCTTCAAGAGGTAGGGGTTAGACATTCTAAATGTTATGTAATTGCATGATTAATTGTTGATAAATTAATGATGTTTTGAATGTTGTTCGTTATTTTTCCCATTAGGGTTCATGAAAGGGTTGATTTATGAAATTGGTTTTAAAAAGAAAGGGTTTTATGAATTGAGAAGTGTTTTAAAAGTATTTTTATGTTTGATAATGGTATGACAATGTTTTCTATCGATTGAGACGATGTTGGATTCATATTTTGGCCAATGGCTATTGAAAATCGTGTTTTTGGAACTCTAGAATTGTATTTCACGACTTCGTAATCGATTACACGGGTTCGTAATCGATTACGGTGTCTGAATTTCCAATCACGAGAAAACACTTATCTCTGTTAATCGATTTCAGAGCTGCGTAATGGATTACAGTAATCGATTACCAGTATGTGTAATCGATTACAACAGTGTTGTTAGTGCGAAAATGAACTGTTTTGACCCTTTATGCACCCTAATGCGTTCTACAACTAGTATGGATGATATGTATGGGTTAATTATGATTTGTACGCAAGTTTAAATGCTGATTGGATGATGATGTGATATGTTATGATACATGAGATAATTGATGATAATATATGTTTATGTGAACTATGTGATGCATGTATATGTTATGTGTGTGAACTGAGACGTCACTGGGTGGCGCACGTTTGTTGTCAAGACGTCACCGGTGGCGCGTAGTTAATAAAGACGTCACTAGGTGGCGCAAAGATACATAGTATCCTTCGGCTTGTGATTGAGAGGTTGTAGGAGGGGGTTGGCATCCTCGGCGCTACAGGTCCTTCACTTGCAGTTGGTGAATATCCCCCTTTTCCCCATTTCGTTAGGATGATGAGCTCATGCCTAGGTTCGGTGCAGCGGAGCTTACAGGAGGGTGGATAGGGCATAAGACATTAAGAGATAGACTGAGATGAGTTGCAATGAGTAAAACATCAGAGAACATAGCATGATACTTGCCTAAGCTTCCCTATATGACTAGATGGCACGTTGAGCACACACACGAAGGACATATTTATGTATAATGTATGTATGATGTAAAATGAACAAGAGGCACTTAGGTAAGTCGTTTCGGGAAAGACGATTTTAGAACTTATAACTAAAATTGAATTCATTCATGCTACACCCGATTTTATTAATAAACCCGGAGCGGCTCCCCTACTGAGTTACTTCCCAGTACTCACACCACGTTCCCCCCCCCCCCATTTTAGATGATGAAATTCAGCAGGACACAGGAGCGGATGA
>RYYW01000238.1:81387-93872 GCA_013621005.1 Aeschynomene evenia | reverse complement strand
TTTTAATTTTTCATTGTTTTGGTATTTTAATATATTGTATTTTAATTTTTTTATTTTTCTATTTAAAAAAATTAATATGTTAAACTTTGTTTTTAAAAAATAAATATATTATTTTTTTTAAAAGGAAAAATGTTTAAAACAATATAGGAACGTTATTCCAAAAAAGACAGATTTAACAAACTTATATGTTATTTAAAGTAAGTAATTTTTCAATAACGTAACAAATATATTATGTAAATGATATATATGAGAACAGTTGTTGATATATTCGGCGATTGGAGCTTACGTTTATACTAGGTATGTTATTTATTAATTTTAATTTAATGATATGATTCTGTTGTTATTGTTGCAAAAACCTTAGGGTAGATGACTTAGTCTGAGACCGGTCCTTAAACTCCGGCAATACTGGTTGATTGATTTGTAAAATTAAATGAGAAAGTTTGTTTAAAATTTAGGGGAGACTCTGTCAAAATTTTGTGAAGTAAAATTTTTGAGAAATTAAATAACTGTTGTTAAGTTATGTAAAACTAAGAGAAACTCTGTCGAAATTATGTTTGAGTAAAAATTTAACAAATTTGTAAAAATCATTAGTGTCGTATTAATGGTGAATTTAGATTAACTAAAAAACTGTTATTAATAAGCCTTAGTTAAACTTCTCATTTTTTGTAAAATTAAATGAGAAAGTTTGTTTAAAATTTAGAAGAGACTCTGTCAAAATTTGTGAAGTAAAATTTTGTGAAATTAAATAACTGTTGTTAAGTTATCTAAAACTAAAGGAAACTCTGTCGAAATTATGTTTGAGTAAAAATTTAACAAATTTGTAAAAATCATTTGTGTCGTATTAATGGTGAATTTAGATTAACTAAAAAACTGTTATTAATAAGCCTTAGTTAAACTTCTCATTTTAGGATTTTCCAATATTCAAGGGCAATGTCATCAACAAATAGATCATGGATGTATGATAGGTTACACCCGAATAGGGGGAATTAAGCCGAAATTCTATGCTGGAGTTGAAGAGTTTGTGGGGTTTGCTTCTATGTCTGAACAATTTAGGACTGAGGGAAAAGTCAAGTGTCCATGTGCCAAGTGTGTTTGTAGGTTTTTCTATGATGTTGACACGATTAAGGTTCACCTGTACAAAAAGGGATTTATGGATAATTATTATGTATGGACAGTCCATGGGGAAGTCGAGTCAGTGTCAGTGTCAGTACAGCAGGATCAGTTTGTCGGAGGTAGTTCAAGTGGGTTTGATGGTGACCAATATGGGGATCGTAATTTAAATTGGGGCGGTGATAATCGTGGTGTTATGAGGAAATGATCCATGATGCCTTTGGGGGGCAACATGATGAAGATTATAATGAACCCAGAGAGGAGGAACCAAATCCTGAAGCGCAGAGGTTTTTTTCTTTGTTAGAATCTGCAAAGACACCCATTTGGGAGGGCTCAGCCCTTTCTGAGTTGTCAGTGGCAGTTAAGATGTTGTCTATCAAGTCAGAGGCAAACGAGAGTCAAAGTGCTTTTGATCGATGGGCTACTTTAATGAGTGATGCTAACCCACGACCAGAGGCAATTCCTAGGGACTATTATAAGGCAAAGAAGTTAGTTTCAAAACTTGGGTTGAAATCAGAGAAAATTGATTGTTGCATGAACGGTTGCATGTTGTACTATAAGGAGGATATTGAATTAGTTGAATGTAAATTCTGCCAGGCCCCCAGGTTCAAACCTAGAAGAGCGGGTAATGGGAGGTATAAGCATATTCCCAACAAAAGGATGCACTATCTTCCCCTAATCCCTAGGTTAAAACGCTTGTATGCCTCTATGAGCTCTGCACCTCACATGAGGTGGCATTATGAGAATAGGAGAAGTGACGGGATAATGACGCATCCCTCTCATGGTGAAGCTTGGAGGCATTTTGATAGGTGTCACCCTCAATTTGCAAATGATCCGCGGAATGTTAGATTAGGGCTTTGCTCAGATGGGTTCACGCCAAATAACTTATTTAACAAGCCTTATTCTTGTTGGCCTGTTGTTGTTACCCTTACAACCTTCCTCCTGAGATGTGCATGAAAGATTCGTACATGTTTTTAACATGTGTAATTCCTGGCCCTGATAATCCAAAAGCTAAAATTGACGTTTTCCTCCAACCACTCATAGATGAATTGAAGCAGTTGTGGCACAATGGGGTCTTGACCTATGATGTGGCCACCAAAGAAAATTTCATGCGAAGAGCCGCTCTGATGTGGACGATTAATGACTTTCCTGCTTATGGTATGTTGTCTGGGTGGATGACACAGGGGAAGCTAGCTTGCCCTATTTGCATGGACGATACAAAATCCTTCACACTTAAGAATGGCGGCAAGAACTCATGGTTTGATTGTCATAGGAGATTCTTGCCAAATGATCATGCATTTAGGAATAACAGGTATGGGTTTAAGCGAAACTGTGTTGAACATGAAGAACCACCTGTTAGGCTTACTGGAAGACAGGTATGGGACAGAGTTAAAAATCTGCCTAAGATAACCGAATTGGGTAAAGTAGTCAAGTTTCCAGGTTATGGTGTGGACCATAACTGGACTAAGCAAAGCATATTCTGGGAGTTACCCTATTGGAAAGATAATCTTGTTCGTCACTGTCTAGATGTCATGCATGTTGAGAAGAATGTTTGTGATAACATCATGAATACTGTTATGGACAGTGACAAGACTAAGGATAATGTGAAGGCAAGATTAGACTTAACAGAGTATTGTCGACGACCAGAGCTACATTTACAAGAGACACGTGATGGTCGCGTTGTTAAGCCGAAGGCAAGCTATGTTTTAAATCCTGCGCAGAGGCAATCCGTGTGTAAATGGGTGCAAGAGTTGAGAATGCCAGATGGGTATGCTTCCAACTGAAAGTGTATGTGTGCACGAGAAGGGGGGGTTGAATCGTGCAAGTTTTAAAATTGCTTGTTAAAACTTTTACTTAGAAAGCTGTTTTTACTCAGAAGGTATGGTCAAGAGTTTGCAGCGAAAAATGCTTTCTGAGAAGATTAAGTTTCTGAGAACTTAGTTTTTCTAAGAAAGTTCCTTTCTGAGAGATTTTAAGAAAACGTCTTAAGATTTGAGTTTCTTAAAAGCTTTCTGATTTTGATCAATAAGGTTTTCACGAGACCTCTTAATTAAAGTTGTGATAGAGTTTTTCTCAAAGATTTGGACACGTAATGAGTTAGGGAGAAAAGCTTAACACAAGGGATTTTATACTGGTTCGGTTATAACCAACCTACTCCAGTCCTCAACCTTCAGTTGAGAGTTCTTAGATATTCTTCTTAATGTGCCTTCCCAGACAACACTGCCTTTACCAAGTAAAGGACTTCCACCACCTCACAACCCGAAGTGGATTTCCTTGCCTCACACTAGAGGACTTCCTTGCCTCACAATAGAGGACTTCCTTGCCTCACAACAGAGGACTTCCTTGCCTCACAACAGAGGACTTTCTTGCCTCACAACAGAGGACTTCCTTGCCTCAAACACTAGAGGACTTAAAACTGCCTTCAAACAACGAAGGACTTAGCGTTTTTCAGAAAGTTTGTTTTGATCGAAAACAACTACCAAGACTAAGTTACAAACCTAGTTTTACACTTAGTAGACTTCTAGGATTAACTTACAAATGTAAGAATTTACACCAATTCAGAACTAGAAGATTTTGCAAAGTTAGAAAAACAATTTCGTAAAAGTTGTCTTTCTGAGAAAGTTCTAAGTTTTCGCAAAATGATTTTCAATTCAACAGAGTTTTGGCACGTTTAATCAAGAGTTTTAGCGCAAGAATTTTCGTCACATTGCTCTGGAATTGAACTCATATATATAGGCATCAAAGAGCCGCGAAATTAGAAGCTTTCACTTTGCTTATGTGGCTGTGTCTGTTTCAGAACGGCTCCCTGCTACAGTCAGCGCAAAATGAGGAACTTTTCAGAACTGCACAGTGCGCGTGTTCCCACTTCCTTGGCTAGTTGTAGCGAGCTTTCTGAGTCTGTTTGCATTTCCTTGAGTTCAGACACTTGGTTGCTTCTGAGTCCAACCTTCTAAGAGTTGTACGGACTTCTGAGGCTAACCTTCTGAGGGAAGACCCTTCTGAGAACTACTAGTCGCGAGGTCTTCTGAGACCCTTCTGAGGCGACAGTGTTCTTTCCTCAGAAACACGCTTTCACCTTCTGCGCTTCTGAGATATCCTTTCTGATATCTTCGGCGCTATGATTTTATCAATTGATCTCGAGGTTACTTGATGTTTTGTCTTGGTCTTTGCTCATGGCATTGCAATAATTTATAGCTTTCTGAGACACTTAGCGCACATATTAGCAAAACCTTAAGTAAAATTTTATACTTATGGCTTACCTTGTTATCATTAAAACTTTCATAACTCTAAGAGAATTATGCTTAATTCTCTCAGAAGGGTTCTGGAGCTTACAATCTCCCCCTTTTTGATGATAACAACTTAAGTCTTAAGATAATAATTTTGCTTAAGTTCAGAAGTGTTTCTGAGTAAGTTCATAACTTATTCAGAATTCACTTTTGCTTTCTTAGAAACTAATTTAGCTTTCTGAGAGAAGGCTTCGTTATTTTCTTAGAAGGCTGAGATAATCAACAGTTCAAGTATGCAATGTATGATTACTGTTTGAGATTATCAGTTTCATAGCATGTATTTCATGATAATGTATCTATGAGATTCAGAAATATCAAGCTAAGTAAATCAAGAGATGCCAAAAATAATGATTTATCATTTATGGTTTTGTAAAGATACAAAGAATTTGGCTCCCCCTAAGTTGTTGCTCCCCCTAAGTTCTAGCCTAGTGTTTACGATAGCCAAAGTAAAAAATTTTATCAATCATTTATCTACTCCCCCTTTGTTACATCAAAAAGGGTGGCTAAGACATAAACGCCATCATTGACTTAGAACTACTGCCTTCTGGCAATGTAGCGTAGCAGCTGGCATATCTCCATGAGAATCTCGCTCTGAGTCGCATTCTGAGCGCATTCTGGAGGAAGGTCAGAGGCAGTGGAAGGCTGTTGAGAAGATGAGGGTTGAGATGAAGGAGGACGAGAGACTTCAGCCTCAAGTACTTCATCGATTATATCCCTTGTTTGATATTCAGGAGGTTCTTCTTCTTGTACAGCTTTACCTTCAATAGCAGCAAGGTCAATTGAAGGCTGCCTTTGAGTGTCCTCAGCAACTAGAGCAAGGTCTAGATGAGAGGATTGCCTAGCTGATGGTTGCTCCATAGCACCAGAAGTCTGAGCATCATCGGAGAGGTTGAAGGTTGAGATCTGGCTATGCATGGCTTCAGTGCTCTTCAACTTCTCAATTCGACCAAAGAAAGGCCGAAATTGCACAGAGGGTGGAGTGGCTACCATCCTTCCCAGGTGAAAGCCAGAACCGATCATTGAGTCCGTTATGGAGAAGGTGGGACCTTGTTGATCAAAGGATGTAGGAGGAACCTCTGTTATATCTTGAGGAGGAACCTCTGGTTCCTTCTGAGAGTCCTTCTCAGAGAGAGTTCCTTCTAAGGAACTGTGGGTAACAAATGCCTCAACTGCTGCAACTCCGGCAGCCATGGTAGCGTCAGCGCCCACCTCTGAGCTGAGCCCAGTGCTGGTGGTCCCTGGCACTACGTCATGTGTTGAGTCATGAGTGTCCTCATGTTCCAGAGGGATCTCAGAAGAGAGGAGACCAATCTCAGAAGTTGGTTCAATTAAGCTGTCCTCATGCTGTAGTTGTTGTTGTTGTTGCATCGGAGCAGCTTCTGAGTCTCAGAAGGTTGATCCAGAGCCTTCTGGACGTCACGCATCGTCTGAGCCAATGACTCAGCATGGACATTAGCAACTTCAGTTGTGGTTGCCTCAGAAAGGTCCACTATAGAAACCGCAGATGGCTTCTTCTGGGGCTCTTTCTTGGAGCTTCCAGCATCTGGAGTGCGATGCACAATGTGAAAGCGTGCCGCATCTTCTTCCTCGGAAGAGGAATCAGCGACATTTCCTTCATGCCCCTGAATGTCTTCTCTGGTGGGGGAGACATGTCCAGATGGGGAGGAGTGATGAGAAGCTTCTGCTTCTTCTTCAACAGCAGCAGTAGTAGCAGCAGCGGTGGTGGCAACAGTAGCAGTAACTGCTACAATTTCTTTACCCGTCGGCTTTGGCGGGCTCTGTTTCTTGGTGGTTTTTATCCCCACTCCTTTGTGAGTTTTTCCCTGATATTTCAAGGAATGTAGGAGTTTAGTTTTAAATTTGGTGGGTTTAAAACCATCAACAGAATCAGAAATAGGAATTGAAGTAGAAGAAGAGTGAAGAAATGAAGGTGGAGTTTTAGAGTTAGCTTTTACCAAACGACCACGTTTCTTTTTCCCTTCTGGTGGCACGTCTGGGACTTGGAGAGTGGGAGGTGCTTTCCTTTTTCTGGTCATGGGTTGCTCAGATGTTGTTTCTTCTGAGTCTTCAGCAGCCTCAGCAACTGTAGGTGCCTTCTGAGGAGTCTTCTGAGCTTCCTCAGAAGCCATACTCCGTGTCACCCTTGTTGGAGAAGGATGAGTCACCTTTTGCTTCTTTTCTTCTTTTCTGGAGGATCGGAAACCTTTTCCTTTTCTTTCTCAGCCTTAGAGGGCTGGATGGGACCAGCCGTTCCCTTAGAAGGCTTTGCTTCCTCCTTCTTCTTAGGTGCCCCCGTATCTGGTACCTTCTTCTTCTTGATGTTGTTGAAGGTGACCATGGAGAACTTACTGTGGTTGAAGACATATTCATAGTCTTCAAGTGGGAAGGAGAAATGGTTGAGGATTCTGGTCAGAAGGCTGCCGTAAGGTAGACTCGTGAGAGCCCTCTTTGGATGAGCCTGGTGCATCATGTAGTTGAGCACCATCCTCCCAAAATCTACTCTTTCCTTCTTCAGTAGATGGTACAGCAGGCAGGCATCCATGGTGGTAACGTTCCCCATGTCTCCAATCCGAGGGAGAAGGGTGTGTTGCACAACGGAGAAGATGATCCGAGCCTCTTGCGTGAGATGAGGCACCTTTACTCCCTTGAGTGGTAGGCTGTTGCTACCAGTCAGAAGAGTCACGACTTCTTCTTCCGAGTCATCTACCTCCTTGACCCATTCTGGGTCGTCGGCGATGACAGCGCCACCATTCAAAGTCTTGAAGACTTTGTTGATGTCAGAGGAGGAGAAGCGGATCTGTTGGTCACCAATCTTGCTCTTGACCCCTTTGTTGGTGAACCTTTCTATTTGCGAATAGAAAGCTCTTACCACATTTGGGTAGCACACGTCCTCAGAGCTCATCATGGCTGGCCATCCAGGTTGCTTGAGAAGTGAATTGGATTTCGTCCACCTGATTGTAGACATTGAGAGGCAATACCCTTCCCATGGCAAGATTCCTGGGAGATAAGTCTTGTGAATAGGATTGCATTTCCTCATTGTCATAGAGAATATCTTCGGATATCTCATTGAGATTGTTTCTCATTAAGCCCTGATTTCTCCAGAACGGCCATTTGAAGGAAAGGTTTTAATTTGAGAAAGGATAGAGAAGAACAAAGAGAAACAGAGAGAGAGCAGGAGATGATTGGAAAGCGAGGAAGGTTTGGCAGAGTTTTGTAAGTTTTGGACGTAAGTGCTCAAATAAACACTGCTGTAAGTATTTAAAGTCATGGTGATAACTAGCCGTTTTCTGCCACTTATCCAAAGTTACCGTTGGTAACTTGTTTCTCGGAAGTACCTTTCTGAGAGAGGTGTCCTTCTGAGAAATCCTCCCTCTGAGAGATGTTTCAGAAGATCTCTTTCTGAGAGATGAGTCTTCTGAGAACAAATTTTCTCAGCTAGAGTTTTTTGTGTTTTCCTACTTCTAGCTCAGAAGCTAGTTCTACTGTCGTCTCAGAGTCTAAACTAGGACTAAGGAGGTTTCTAGAGAGAGTTTTTAAAACTTCAAAGCACTTAGAATCGTCTTAGATTTAGAAATCCTTTCAGAATATTGAAACGATCCTCGGCAAAGGCTTTGTAAATATATCTGAGATTTGATCCTCAGTATTTACAAATTTGAGTTCAATGTCGCCTTTTTGCACATGATCCCGAATAAAATGATGTTTTATATCAATGCTTGGATCGAGAATGCTGAATAGGATTCTTAGCTAAGTTGATAGCACTTGTATTATCACAAGATAGGGATTTTTGGTGTACTTATTTGATAATCAAGTAGCTATTCTTAATCCAGAGCATCTGAGAACAGCAGTTTGCAGCAGATACATATTCAGCTTCAAGCATTGATAGGGCGATCGTATTTTGCTTCTGGCAAGACCAAGTGATCAAGCATTTTCCAAAGAAGCAGCAGCAGCCACTTGTGCTTTTGCGATCTATCCTATCTCCAGCGTAGTCGGCATCGCAGTAACCTACAATATCAGAAGAACAACCTTTCTCGTACCAAAGACCAAGATTAGTAGTTCCACTAAATATCGTAAAATTCGTTTAACTGCAGTCAAGTGTGATTGCTTGGGCTTAGACTGGAATCTAGCACAGATCCCAACACTGAGTTGGATATCTGGTCTGGAGGCGGTTAAGTAGAGAAGTGAGCCAATTATCCCTCGATAGTTGCTTTCTGAGACTTTCTCACCATCTTCATCCAAGTCAATTACTTGAGAGGGATGCATGGGAGTGCTCATGGGTTTGGCCTTATCCATCAGAAACTTCCTCAGAAGTTCCTTGGTATACTTCTCTTGATGAATGACTGTCCCTTCCGACTCTTGCTTGATTTGCAATCCTAGGAAGAATTTTAATTCTCCCATCATGCTCATCTCGAATTCACCTTGCATAAGCTTGGAGAATTCTTTGCAAAGGCATTCATTTGTTGCGCCAAATATTATGTCATCAACATAAATCTGGACAATCAAGAAGCCAGAGTCTTCTGAGAGCGTAAAAAGAGTTGTGTCCACTTTCCCTCTTGAGAATCCGTTTTTAAGCAAGAAAGAGCTCAATCTATCGTACCAAGCTCTTGGAGCTTGTTTCAAACCATAGAGAGCCTTTGTAAGCTTGAATACATGATTCGGGAATGCATCATTCACAAAACCAGGAGGTTGTTTTACATAAACTTCCTCAGAAAGGTATCCATTCAAGAAGGCGGACTTAACGTCCATCTGATAGAGTTTGAAACCTTTATGTGCAGCAAAAGCTAGCAACATTCTGATAGCTTCCAATCTTGCGACTGGGGCAAAAGTTTCATCATAATCTATCCCTTCTTGTTGGTTGTACCCTTGAGCAACCAATCTTGCCTTGTTTCTCACGACTTGACCGTTTTCATCAAGTTTGTTTCGAAACACCCATTTAGTCCCAATGACACTCTTGCCTTTGGGTTTCTGAGTCAGTTTCCAAACTTGATTTCTCTCAAATTGGTCAAGTTCATCCTGCATGGCATTTACCCAGCTAGGATCATCTAACGCCTCTTCTATGGAATTTGGTTCAAGTTCAGAGACCATAGCAAGATTTGTATAGTTCCTTCTGGTTCTCACGCCACTTTCTGGATTGCCCAAGACTTCATTCTGAGAGATGTTTTTCAAGTCTCTTGAACCTCTGATCCCTTTAGGAGTAGGGTTCTGAGAACGAGACACAGAAGGTTCTCTTTCTGAGTCATCAGAAGCTTGTCCTTCTGAGAATCTAGGTTCCATTGTATTTGGAAAAGTAGATTCTCTAGGTTCTGGAGCTTTGATGATGTTACTAGATTTTTCTTTAGATGAAGATGATTGTTCCATGGGTTGGAAGTCAGTCTCATCATCTATAAGAATTTTCCTTTTGGCTTTCTCAGAAGAGATGTTGAGTTTCTCAAATTCATCTTCTAAGTCAGCACCTTTCTGAGACAAGTCCTTACTAAGTTCTTTGAACTTAATATGGATTGTCTCTTCAACACATTTACTCCTTTTGTTATATACTCTGTAAGCTTTAGAGGCTGAGGAGTATCCTAGGAAGTATCCATCATCGGACTTAGGATCAAACTTGGAGAGTTTGTCCTTTGTGTTGAGAATAAAACATGAAGAACCAAATATATGGAAATAAGAAATGTTTGGTATTTTATTCTTCCATAGCTCGTAAGGTGTCTTTTTCAGAATTGGTCTTAGAAAGACTCGATTCTGAATGTAGCAAGAAGTATTTACTGCTTCAGCCCAGAAACCTTTTGAAAGTCCACTTTCTAAGAGCATTGTTCTTGCCATCTCTTGAAGGCTTCGGTTCTTTCTCTCAGCTACTCCATTTTGTTGAGGAGTTCTGGGAGAAGAGAACTCGTGAGCAATGCCCAGATTTTCACAAAGCTTTTCAAAAGCATGATTCTCAAATTCACCACCATGATCTGATCTAATGGTATGAATGTGCGAATCCTTTTCTGTTGAAACTCTTTTCGCAAATGCTTTGAACTTCTCAAAAGTTTCTTCCTTAGAAGCTAGAAAGAAAACCCAAGTGAATCTGGAGTAATCATCCACTATGACAAGACCATAGCGTTTTCCAGAAAGGGAAGCTGTTCTGGTTGGTCCGAAGAGATCCATGTGGAGCAGTTCCAGTGGTTTCTGAGTAGAAATACCACTTTTACTGGGAAAGGAAGCCTTGGTCTGTTTCCCTTTTTCACAGAAGTCGCAGGTTGCATCCTTCTGATACTTAATTCTGGAAGGCCCTTTACAAGTTCTTTCTGAGAGAGTTCAGAAAGAAGTCTCATATGGGCATGACCAAGTTTCTTATGCCATAGCCATTTGTCTTCTTGGACAGAGACAAGGCATTCCACATTTTGATCCTTTAGATCATCCAGATGGATAACATAGATGTTACCCACACGTTTTCCTTCCAGAACGATCTTGTTAGTTGTGAGATTAATCACATGACAATACTTGGCATAAAATTCAACCTTTAAGCCTTTGTCACAAAATTGACTAATGCTTAATAGATTGTGAGTTAAGCCATCGACCAAAAGTACATCTGAGATTTGGTGAGAGGAATCCTTACCAACATCTCCGATTGCAGTGACTCTCCCCTTAGCGCCATCACCGAATCGCACTGTTCCGCCTTTCTTGGGCTTGAGACTTCTGAACCAGTGCTTGCTTCCAGTCATGTGCCTTGAGCAGCCACTGTCAAGGTACCACTGCTCATCGTGGGTGGGAGCAGCGCTTGATGATGCACCTGCAGTCACAAAGTTAACAGATTTAGGTACCCATTCTTTGTTGGGTCCTTGCTGGTTAGCTTTCTTGGATTTTGCCTTCTTTTCTTAGAAGGTCATGGTTTTGAGAGTCAGAGACCTTTTGTCCTTTTCAGAAGCACTTGCTTTCTGAGAAGTTTTCCCTTCTGAGAGGGGTAGTCTTCTTAGAAGATTTTGCTTTCTGAGTTTCTTTCTTAGCCTTCTGAGGCTTAGAGATTTTTCCTTTTTCAACATAGGGCATTTTTCAGAGCCATGACCACTCTTAAAACATGTAATGCACATGCGGGGTGATTTAGTTAAGAGTGGATCAAGATATGTGGTTCAAAGACTTCTTCATATCCAAGACCGCTTTTGTCTTTATAGGGTCTTTGACCCCCAAGCAAAAGACTTAGCATCTTTTACCATTTACCATCTTAACTAAGTCAGAGGTTAGAAGTTCATTTGTCTTTTGCAGTTCGATCATGGCCTTTTCAGCCTTTTCTACTGTGATTGAAGACAAACTTTCTAATGCTTGATACAGGATGACTTTCAAGGTATCTACCTTTGAAGTCGTCTCTTTCAAGCCTTAGGTTCTGAACTTCTTGAGTTAGTCTTGTATTTTCAGCTTCTGTGTTTTTAAAAGATTTTTTTAGGTCGCTGAAACTGTTAGCTAACTCGTTTGAGTCTTTCAGAAGATCATAATAGAGTTCTGAAACTCATCGTAAGAGTATGAAAGAGGAGGGGAATTTTGTACCTCTTCTGACTCAGATTCTGTTTTCCAGAATGTAGTCAGTTCCTGCCATGAAGCACACATTAGCTTCTTCTTCCTCACTTGCTGCTTCAGAAGCTTCATCTTCTGAATCACTCCAGGTTGCAGCCATTGCCTTCTTTTTCTTTCTGGGGATGAATTTCTTCTTCCCTTTGTTTTGTGGACACTCCGTTTGAAGTGGCCTTTTTCTCCACATCCAAAGCATGTGGCATCTGAGGCTTTGACTTTCCTTTCTTATGAGTGAATTCCTTGCTTTTGTTTGGCCTCTTTCTCCAGGCTTTCTTCATTTTCTTTACTAGGAGAGAGATGTCGTCTTCGTCGGATTCTGAGCCTTCATCATTGTCAGACTCAGAAGCTTCTTCAGCTTTGAAGGCTTTGGAAGACTTTCTGACTTGACTGTTCAGAGCCAATCTGGAGGAAGCGGATGGTCCTCCGAGCAACCCTTCCAGTTCGATCTCATGCGTTCTGAGCGAACCAAATAGTACATCCAAACCAGCTGGTTTAGATCCTTGGCTTCCTGGATTGCTGTGACCTTAGGACGCCATTTTGCAGAAAGGCTCT
>RYYW01000238.1:47057-64860 GCA_013621005.1 Aeschynomene evenia | reverse complement strand
ACCAATGTTCTTCAAAGCCTCCTGATCATCAATTAAAAATCCTGAGGAATTTTAAGGACTAAAATACGATTTCTTTTTTTCCTGGCAGAAGCAAGATTGTGAAAGTAAGTGGTATTCCTATCACCAAAATTGATCCATTTACACCGAGATTGTTGTTTCCAGTAAATTCTTCTTGAATAACCAAACAATCATACTCCCTTCTTAACTCTTTTTCAAGCTTTTCTAAGAAGGGATTATCAGCAAAAGAAAGATTTCGAGAAATGCCTTCCAATCTAGAGACAATTCTATTTTTCTTCCTCATGATATTTCCAAAAGTCTCCTTATTCCAAACAGTAGCAGCTTCTTTAAAAGCTCTAAATATTATCAAACAGGGCCCCATCTTTCAACCAGGTGGACCTTAAGAGATTTTGAAAATCTTCATGGTCTTGCCAGGCAGCAAGAAAAAGTCTCCTTATTCCAAACGTAGCAGCTTCTTTAAAAGCTCTAATATTATCAAACAGGGCCCATCTTTCAACCAGGTGGACCTTAAGAGATTTTGAAAATCTTCATGGTCTTGCCAGGCAGCAAGAAATCTAAAAGGGCGTTGAACTTGATAAGTATCTTTTAGCAACAAAATGATCCAGATATTGCTGGAGCTAAAGCGATTCATCCAAGATGAATTAGCAAATATTTGAACGCTGCCAAGTAAAGGGTTGGCCAGAAAAACCCAGATCCATCAAACCACAATCAAATAAACAATCAGCAAAAAGCGAGGAATCACATGAGAGCTGTGAACTTCCTCCAGTGTCATCACCAGAAAGAATGGGGTTAAAATCACCACCAACGCACCATTCTCCCTGGACATTAGAAGCAATATTTCTAAGACCATCCCAGAGATTCCTGCGGTTTAGAGCTTGGGGGCTGCCATAAACAAAAGTAATAACCTAGGGAGGAGAGTTTTCATAACTAATTTCCAAGTGGGCGTATTGCATATGAGAATCCAGTACTTGGACGTTCCACTTCTCCTTTTTCCACATACACCAAATACCACCAGCAAAGCCGACCCATCAACCAAAAAGACACCATCAAAACCAAATTTACTGACAATTCTCCTACCCTTTGCACCCCCACATGGGTTTCCAACAGACAAAGAAAGGAACAATGGTATCGAGTAATCATGTCCTTAATCATCATAGAAAAACCTTTACCTGAAACACCTCTGCAATTCCAAACTATGATATTCATAAAATGATCAATAGAAAAAGGGGAACAAACAGGACAAACAGCAGCCCGACCAACTTAGATCAGAGGAGGCATAGATCCCTCCTTAGCCACAATATTGACTTTCTCCATGGATGGAGTCTTGAGCACTTGATCTTTAGAACCTTGGGTATTCTCTCTACAACCATTCACTTCTGGATCTGGGGGTTTATCTTCTTGGTTAGCCTTTAACTTACGACTATTAAGGGCTTCCGCAAAATCTATTTCCTCTTGAGATGGCATCACCACCGAGACAGAGTTAAATAATTCCACGTGCTCCCCTCTTTGGTGAGCTATCCCCTGCTTTCTACTAGCTAGTCTGAAATGGTTCCAATATTCCTTGTGATTATCTGAATTCGTATCCTTCTTCTCCATATGGCCTTTATTTTCAATCCCCTCCACTAACCCAAAAGGGTTACTGAAATTAGGAATATTCTCCTTTCCAACCACAGATGAAGATCTGGGTTTGACAATGCTTGAACCACTTTTCTTGATTTGGACCTTTTGAATTTTGGAGCTAGCAACATTCAGGGCTTTATTAGGCCCTTTTCCTTGACGCTTATTACTCTGGAGAACATGAAGGGGTCTAGATCCGGGAGCATATTGAATTGCCTCCTGTCTTGGAGCAACAATCATCTCCTTCTCCTGACCTATGTTTCCTGAGCCCTCTGGCTGACTAGACAAAGCAAGGTGTGAAATTTCCATATCAATGGATTCAGTGTCAAGCACTTTGAAGCGCGAACCTTGACTAGAATTCTTATCCTCCTCATCACTACGAACCTGAGGAGAGCGGCTCTGCATTGAACTACTTCTTCTCTGTTTCCTAGCAATCATCCACGGGCCAAACACTCCACCACTAGAGTCTGGGCATACAGATTTACTAGGATCCAGATCGTTGTGTGGAGCACTAGAGACATTACCCTTAATACCACTATTTTGGTCCTGTTGAACTTGGACAGACTGAACATTTTCCTTATGTTGAGATAGCACCAAAGGTTTATCAGCAACATGGATTTCTCCTTTAGTTTCTTTGACCAGTCCAACATCTACCTCGACAGGAGTTTTTACTGAAGCATCAGAATCATGACACTGGTCAAAACGATGGCCATATTTACCACATTTGAAACATACCAAATGTAGTCCTTCATATTCAATAGAATAATCACGTCCCAAGGCAGAAATGGAAGGACATAGTGGCTTCCTGAGGTCTATTTCAACGCAAATGCGCGCAAACTTACCTCTCGAATGGATTGAAGTGAGCCCATCAATTTTCAACATTGTTCCCAGCCTTTCTCCAACCCTCCAGAGGAAATATCGATTATAAAGCTCTAGAGATAGATCCGAAATACGAACCCACACAGCCAGCTTTTGAATATCCCTGTCAGTAGTTTTGAAAAGAGGGCGCCACCTCTGCACCATAAGGTAATGATCAGCAATCATCCAGGGGCCTTCAAAAAGAGCATGACGATAATCTTCCTCATTGTCAAACTTAACAAGAAAGAAATCATTCTGCATATCCAGAACCTTGACTGAGCCATCCCCTTTTCCTTTCGACCAGCGACGTTGAACCCATGCATCCATTGCCCGAAGGTTTACCCTTTTCCCTAGGACTTTCACGAAAAGTGAAAACTTCCACGGCTTACACCATGAATCAAATTCATCCAAGAGACTGGATAATTGGCTTAGGATTAAAATCAGATGAAGTCCACTATCCAAACCATACATATCTTCAGGTGACACATAGTCTGTCTAGCACAATCTTAGCTACATCCTCAGGGATAAATCCTCAGCCATACCCTCTGCCAAAACCATATCTTTATATGATAACCTATTTTTCGATCCCTCAAATAGATCACAACTTTTGACTTTTCTGCATCGCTACCCTCGTCCCCATTAGCCAGTAAGGACTGGGATCCTCATCCTAATAAACCATGGAGACGATATCTCCCGATTTGACTTTTTTGGTGCTTCTACTCATAAGATCATTTTCCTCTTTTGACTTTTCATCCGGACCCGTGGGATCATCCAAACATGTTGACGATGCCAGCCCTTGCATCGCCATCAGTGCTCTCGTCTTGACCGTATTCGCCGTCAGGTTGCCTATGCTAGGGTTTTTTTTATATAACACATAGGAAAGAACGTGCAACCACCAATTGATTGCTTAGTAAACCGTTTAACACGATAACTTCTAAGCTGATTCACCAGCCATTGCAACACGAACTGACCCAATTGAACATGCTACAATCAACATAGTTTGCCACTGCTGGCAACAGCCTTGGGCTTGGACTCTCCTTTGTCGTCGGCAGAGGAAAATTGATAACACATAAAGCAGAAACACCTTCCTGAATGTGTTATCACTCTTACCCATAACTATTATTCCTTCCAACTCTTTGTTGGTCAGGCCCTTGACATCATCCAATTCAGCAATAGCTTCGGCGCTAGCTTCGTTTGAAGGGTAAAACCTAAAAATCATTTAAATTTCATCATCAAAATTATTACACATGTAACTTCATCTTAATTCAGAACATAAATACACGTTTGCCACTTTGTCTATGGTATAAGAAAATCACACATACCACCACAAAGAATGCCAAAAATCAGCCCGACATCATCATCTGTAACTACAATCCTACATCCTCGTACGTGCATGACATGATGTTGCACATCAAAACAGTCAACCAGCTCTTTGCACAACACTCGGTCAAGCTGACTACATCTAAACCCTAGCAAAGAGCCAAACCCCATCTCCATAAACAACCTCCCGTTGGGCCTCATTCAACTTATCACAAATGCCCTTAAGGCGACTAGGTGAGCATTTAGTTTGGAATGCTGCCTGCATAGTCCATACAAAGTATGTTATCATGGTTAACAATATTACCTAATTTACACTTGTTGCAAAATTTACTATGTCCCGTGACCTAATTGCGAACAAACTATACACCTAATCAGTAAGGTATTAAAGCAAGTTAATCCTTTACACATACACAAATCCCACAAATAACAAATTCATTTTAATATTAATGCAACTTACAGCTCTATATGATCGGCCTTGAACCTTCTTCTTCATAGACAGACCTTTCAAACCCCCTTTCTTCTTCGATTTTTCGTCAACTCTTTCTTCATCACTTGACTCCCTCTCATCTATATTAAATAAATATTAATAATCAATTACCCATTAGCTTCAAAATTTAATTAACATATTTCAAACTAAATTCAAAGTAATGTTATTCCATTTATCCACTCACCATTTTCATGCGGATTGAATTCATCTTCATCATTTTTTTTCACTGAACGCCTACTGTTTCCTCTATTCTTTCTCGTCATCTACATTTTACACATTCACAATTAACTACTAAGTAATAATACCTCACAACTTCAATAATTTGTTTACTTTTTTCATAATCAAATTCTATCCAACACGATTTCCATGTAATTATAAGAATTAAGACAAACATAATAATTATATATAACCAAACACAAAAGGTTATCACCTACCTTAAATAATAACCAAACTTACAAGATTCAAAGTAATTACACAATCCAGACTAACAAAATAGTGATATATAACCAAACACAAAAGGTTATCAGCTACCTTAATAATCACAAAGACTATGAAGATTTCATGTAACTATAAGAGTTAATCCAAACATAATAATTTATATAACCAAACACCACGACTTATCAGCTACCTTAAATATTAACCAACTTATAAGATTTCCATGTAATTATAAAACAAAAAGAATTGGTTATCACTACCTTAAATTATAACAAACTTATGTCCTAATATTATCAACAAAAAACAACCACTCTCAACTTTTTAACTCCATTTCCAGCAATTTCAACAGAACTCTATTGACCCATTTCCAGCAATTACAATAAGCACAACTTCAAAATTTGTCTTAAATAATTAACTGTAATTTTGTAAACAAATTTAAATCAAAAACAGAAACATGATACTCACACAACCATATCAAAAACAAATAAACATGAAATAAATTTTCAAATCCAGTCAAATAACAATACACAAAAAATATGTTACCTTAGGTTTCTTGTGCTTTTGTTCCTTATCCCTAAAATGTACAAGCAAACCAAGGCGAACCCTGGAATCGGAATGGGAAAGCCCCGATCGAAGCCGCAGGGACGAAGTTCGAGGTGGTTCAACGACGTCGAACGCGCTCTTCTGAACCCTGAAAGCGACCGCCAACACGCTCTTCTCCACACTAGTTTCGGGAGCACGCGCAGAAACCCCTTCCGCTTCGTCGAAGAGGAAGAACAAACCACAACCGTTGCGAGGGGGACGACAACGTAGTGTTTGAGGGAGAAATGAGGAGGGAGAAACGGAAAAGACGAGGTGGGTGAGTGTGTGGTGAGGGGGGTCGCACGAACGACGAGGGAGAAAGGTAGAAATGAGGAGGGAGAAACGGAAATGAGGGGGTGGGTGAGTGTGTGGTGAAGGGGTTGAGTATTTTGGTTTGAATTTTAATTTCAATGACAACCTGGGTGCCATCTATGGACCCTAGAAATGAGGCTCTACACTAGCCACCCCTTTAAGTGAAAAGGGAAATGTTTATCGTACAATGATCGAACTAGCATCCAATTTATTAAACACAATTGTAGAATTTGTTTGTTAATGGATCTCATCAGCATAAAATTACAAGTTAGATGTAAGTTGGATCATATTTATGTTGTACGTTTACTATTACAGAAGTGCAAATAATGTTGAATAACTCAGCCCAATTCCCAAAACTTTGACTCCCTCTCTCTTTTTTCGTTTTTGCGCGTATCACTCCTTCCCCTTGTTTGCTCTTTATTTCACTCTTCCAGCCGCACCTTCCACAAATCTTATTTTCCTACTTCCCACTCTTATTTGTTGTTATAATTTATTTAGAAGAAGTATAATTATTCCATCAACGGAAGAACATTCTCCTGTACAATTCTTTGTTCAATCTTTATGTATATTATATATGTATAATTTTCAAAGTGGACATTATATATTGTTATTGGTCTCTTTGACATTACCTTAAGTTTGGGATTCCAAAAAGAAAACTTATATTATTCTTATTGAATATTTTTTATGACTTAAGGGGGTTTATAAGCTTTTAAATTATAATTATAATGATATAACTTAAGTTTTTTTGTTAGAGTGTCATTATGTGTGAATGTTAATAATTTTTGTTAGTCATTAATTCAAAAGAATTGGAAGTTTCAAATACAATGATGATTAAAGAAGTCATGGGTGTTGAGAATGTGAAAGATATAGTAATGGAACAATAGGAATGATATAAATAGTGTGTAAAGATTTGGCATTGTCCCATGAGCATTCTTCATAGCAAAATAACTGTTAATTTATTTTTTTATCATATCATATATTAATGATTAAGAGAAAAATAATGTTAAAGTCACATATATAAATATTAATTTTAAAACATGATATAATAGAGACCATAAGAGTGCATAAGAATTGGTAATTGGTGATGAGAGCAACTCAAGATCTCTATGTGCAGCAGATATGATATTACTATTAATTGACATATCAATATTTATTTAAATTGAAATATATTAGATAGAGTTATTATTGGAATGAACAAATTATCATCATATTTAAATAATAAATCTATCATGTTTTATCAATACTTATTGAAGTTGCTGATGACTTTATCAATATGATGATAATTTGTGCATTCCAATAATAAATCTATCTAATATATTTCAATTTAAATAAATATTGATATGTCAATTAATAGTAATATCATATCTGCTGCACATAGAGATCTTGAGTTGCTCTCATCACCAATTACCAATTCTTATGCACTCTTATGGTCTCTATTATATCATGTTTTAAATTAATATTTATATATGTGACTTTAACATTATTTTTCTCTTAATCATTAATATATGATATGATAAAAAAAATAAATTAACAGTTATTTTGCTATGAAGATTTCTCATGGGACAATGCCAAATCTTTATACACTATTTATATTATCAGGAACCACCAAATAAACACGAATTATCAACTGCTTCATCATTCCTCTTTCTCTTTAAGCAAACTATGTTGTTTCATTTTCATACCTCATGAGTGTACATGCCTAAGTGCCCATTTCAGTAATATTAAAATATTAAAGAAACTCAGTTTGCATGGGTTTTAGTTTCTAATTGATACTGTGGTACTTAGCCACGCAGTAGATGTAGACGATAATTTATATAGAATTGCTGGTAAATGACGAACCCTGTAGATATTTATACAGTATTAAGCTTAGCTTAGGTAAGTATGTTGTAATGGAACGGTAAAAATGTGATCAACACGTTATGACTAGTTATATCAATATTTAGCACCTGAAAATAGAATCCACCATAAAAATAGCCAACAAACGGGGATACACCCAGTCATGTAAGTGACATATATAATGTACCACTGATCAACATTAAAATAAGCACAACTTGATGAAGGTCTATATCATCTAAGCAGCGTCTAACCAAACAGATATAATGACTAAAAAACTTTGGAGCAGAAAATGTGAGTTTGCTCAACAAAAAGGAATGTAATAAAGACCACACAACCAGTTAGTTGTGTCATGTTGCCTTCCAGAAACCTTGACGTTTTCAGTCTAGCTTTCAGCAACAACACAGTTATAAGGACCTTTGCGGTAGCGCTGCAAAACCAAAAAATGACGAACACGACAATAACCTGCTCAGTTAATGTGGTGTGTCTGGCTCCTTTTACCATCCCAATATTCCCGAGCCAGCCGTAAAATTGCATTTCTGTTGACATTATACTCTTTCATAACCAAGTCGATGGCCAGGCGCATACGCGTCTCATCGGAGACACACTACAAGAAAAAATTGTTTCATAAATTAATTGAATATATCTTGCGGAGAATTGAAGAAAAAAAGACAATACATCGTCAAAAGGAACTCCGACCATACCACTGTAAGCTCCAGAACCCTTTTGAGAGAATTAGGCATAATTCTCTTAGAGTTATGAAAGTTTTAATGATAACAGGGTAAGCCATAAGTATAAAAACTTTACTTAATGTTTTGCTAATATGTGCGCTAAGTGTCTCAGAAAGCTTTAGATTATTGCAATACCATGAGTAAAGACCAAGACAAAACATCAAGTAGCCTCAAGATCAATTGATAAAATCATAGCGCCAAAGATATCAGAAAGGATGTCTCAGAAGCGCAGAAGGTGAAAACATGTTTCTGAGGAAAGAACACTGTCGCCTCAGAAGGGTCTCAGAAGACCTTGCGACTAGTAGTTCTCAGAAGGGTGTTCCCTCATAAGGTTCGCCTCAGAAGTCCGTACAACTCTCAGAAAGTTGGGCTCAGAAGCAATCAAGTGTCTGAACTCAAGGGATCGCAAGCAGTCTCAGAAAGCTCGCTACAACAAGCTAAGGAAGTGGGAACACGCGCACTGTGCAGTTCTGAAAAGTTCCTCATTTCGCGCTGACTGTAGCAGGGAGCCGTTCCGAAAAGAACACAGCCACATCAGCAAAGAGAAACTTCAAATTCGTGGCACATTAACGCCTATAAATATGAGAACAAATTACAGAGTAAATTGACGAAACTTAAGCGCGAAAAATTCTTAAACAAACTGAGCAAAAACTCTGTCAATTTGAAATCATATTTCGAACTTGAATTTTTCTCAGAAAGACAATTTTTCAAAAGTTGTTTTTCGAACTTTGCTAAAATCTTCTAGTTCATTATTGGTGTAAATCCTTACCTTGTGTAAGTTATTTCTAGAAGTCTACTAAGTGTAAAACTAGGTTTGTAACTTAGTCTTGGTAGCTGTTTTCGATCAAAACCAACATTCGAAAAATGCTAAGTCCTTCTTTGTGTGAAGGCAGGTTTAAGTCCTCTGGTGTTTGAGGCAAAGTTCAAAGTCCTTAAGTGATTAAGGCAAGGAAGTCCTCGGTTGTGAGGCAAGGAAGTCCTTAAGTGATTAAGGCAAGGAAGTCCTCGGTTGTGAGGCAAGGAAGTCCTTAAGTGATTAAGGCAAGGAAGTCCTCTAGTGTTGGAGGCAAGGAAATCCACTTCAGGTTGTGAAGTGGTGGAAGTCCTTTACTTGGTAAAGGCATTGTTGTCTGGGAAGGCACTTTAAGAAGAATATCCAAGAACTCTCAACTGAAGGTTGGGGACTAGAGTAGGTTGGTTATAACCGAACCAGTATAAAATTCTCTGTGTTAAGCTTTTCTCCCTTACTCTTTACTTGCATAAATCTTTGAGAAAAACTCTACCACGATTTTAATTAAGAGGTCTCGTGAAAACTTTATTGATTAAAATCAGAAAGCGTTTAAGAAACTCTAACTTAAAGTCATTTTCTTAAAACTGCTCAGAAAGGAACTTTCTCAGAAAGACTAAGTTCTCAGAAACTTAATCTTCTCAGAAAGCAATTTCCGCTGCAAACTTTAAAATCGACCTTCTGAGTATAAACAGCTTTCTAAGTAAAAGTTTTAAGAAGTAATTTTTAAAACTTGCACGATTCAACCCCCCTTCTCGTTCACACATACACTTTCAATTGGCATCAGAGCTCGGTCCTTAAGGGGTTGAGCACTTCGTAGTGTCAAGGAAAAAGATCCACGAAGGGAAATATGAATTCACCAGCTGCATTCATATCAGATGGGGCTTCAATAAACAGACCTCCGATGTTTCTCGGAGACAGCTTCGACTACTGGCGTGATAGGATGACGCTATTCTTCAAGCACACCAGTCTAGACTTATGGGATAGGATCGAGAATGGAGACTATCAGCCTCTGCAGACAATTACAGAGGACGCTGTAGTTGCAACAGACGCTGAGCCAGGAGTGGCACCTCCAGCACTCAGAACCTATACAAGACGAGTCCCTAAGGACGAATGGACTCAAGAGATGAAGGAGAAGATACAACTCAACTTCAAAGCCAAGTATATTCTCCTCTGTGCTTTACCCAAGGTAGAATATGACAAAATTGTGTCATGTGATACTGCACAAGAGATTTGGGAAAGACTTCATATGTTGCACGAAGGTAATGACGAAGTCAAGGAAACGAAAATCTCAATGCTCGTACACAAATACGAGTCCTTTAGCATGCAGCCTGAGGAAACTATTGACAGCATGTCAATAAGATTTCTCCATATCATCAACCAGCTGAAAGTCTTGGGAAAGACTTACTCAAACGCTGAGATGGTAAGAAAAATCCTCAGAAGCCTTTCTGCAAAATGGCGTCCTAAGGTCACAGCAATCCAGGAAGCCAAGGATCTAAACCAGGTGGGTTTGGATGTACTATTTGGTTCGCTCATAACGCATGAGATCGAACTGGAAGGGTTGCTCGGAGGACCATCCGCTTCCTCCAGACCTCAGAAGGGACTGGCTCTGAACAGTCAAGTCAGAAAGTCTTCCAAAGCTTTCAAAGCTGAAGAAGCTTCTGAGTCTAACAATGATGAAGGCTCAGATTCTGACGATGATGACATCTCTCTCCTAGTAAAGAAAATGAAGAAAGCCTGGAGAAAGAGACCAAACAAAGGCAAGGAATTCACTCCTAAGAAAGGAAAGTCAAAGTCTTCAGATGCCACATGCTTTGGATGTGGAGAAAAAGGCCACTTCAAGACGGAGTGTCCACAAAACAAAGGGAAGAAGAAATTCATTCCCAGAAGGAAAAAGAAGGCAATGGCTGCAACCTGGAGTGATTCAGAAGAGGAAGCTTCTGAAGCAGCAAGTGAGGAAGAAGAAGCTAATGTTTGCTTCATGGCAGGAACTGACTACATTCTGGAAACAGAATCTGAGTCAGAAGAGGTACCAAATTCTCCTCCTCTTTCATATTCATACGATGAGCTCTCAGAACTTTATTATGATCTTCTGAAAGACTCAAACGAGTTAGCTAACAGTTTCAGCGATCTCAAAAAATCTTTTAAAAATTTAGAAGCTGAAAATGTAAGACTAACTCAAGAAGTTCAGAACCTAAGGCTTGAGAGAGACGACTTCAAAGGTAGATACCTTGAAAGTCATGACCTGTATCAAGCATTAGAAAGTTTGTCTTCAATCACAGTAGAGAAGGCTGAAAAGGCCATGATCGAACTACAAAAGACAAATGAACTTCTAACCTCTGACTTAGTTAAGATGGTAAATGGTGAGAAGATGCTAAGTCTTTTGCTTGGGGGTCAAAGACCCTATAAAGACAAAAACGGTCTTGGATATGAAGAAGTCTTTGAACCACATGATATTGAGCCATTCTTAACTAAGTCACCTCGCATGTGCATTGCATGTTTTAAGAGTGGTCATGGTTCTGAAAAATGCCCTATGTTGGAAAAAGGAAAAATCTCTAAGCCTCAGAAGGCTAAGAAGAAAACTCAGAAAGCAAAGCCTTCTAAGAAGACTAACCCCTCTCAGAAGGGTAAAACTTCTCAGAAAGCAAATACTTCTGAAAAGGGCAAACAAAAGGGTTCTGACTCTCAAAACCATAACCCTTCTAAGAAAAGAAGGCAAAAGTCCAAGAAAGCTAACAAGCAAGGACCCAACAAAGAATGGGTACCTAAATCTATTAACTTTGTGACTGCAGGTACATCATCAAGCGCTGCTCCACCACCACGATGAGCAGTGGTACCTTGACAGTGGCTGCTCGAGGCACATGACTGGAAGCAAGCACTAGTTCAGAAGCCTCAAGCCCAAGAAAGGCGGAACAGTGCGATTCGGTGATGGCGCTAAGGGAAGAGTCACTGCAATCGGAGATGTTGGTAAGGATTCCTCTCACCAAATCTCAGATGTACTTTTGGTCGATGGCTTAACTCACAATCTATTAAGCATTAGTCAATTTTGTGACAAAGGCTTAAAGGTTGAGTTTTATGCCAAGTATTGTCATGTGATTAATCTCACAAATGACAAGATCGTTCTGGAAGGAAAACGTGTTGGTAACATCTATGTTATCCATCTGGATGATCTAAAAGGATCAAAACGTGGAGTGCCTTGTCTCTGTCCAAGAAGACAAATGGCTGTGGCATAAGAAACTTGGTCATGCCCATATGAGACTTCTTTCTGAACTCTCTCAGAAAGGACTTGTAAAGGGCCTTCCCAGCATTAAGTATCAGAAGGATGCAACCTGCGACTTCTGTGAAAGAGGGAAACAGACCAAGGCTTCCTTTCCCAGTAAAAGTGGTATTTCTACTCAGAAACCACTGGAACTGCTCCACATGGATCTCTTTGGACCAACCAGAACGGCTTCCCTTTCTGGAAAACGCTATGGTCTTGTCATAGTGGATGATTACTCCAGATTCACTTGGGTTTTCTTTCTAGCCTCTAAGGAAGAAACTTTTGAGAAGTTCAAAGCATTTGCGAAAAGAGTTTCAACAGAAAAGGATTCGCACATTCATACCATAAGATCAGATCATGGTGGTGAATTTGAGAATCATGCTTTCGAAAAGTTTGCGAAAATCTGGGCATTGCTCACGAATTCTCATCTCCCAGAACTCCTCAACAAAATGGAGTGGCTGAGAGAAAGAATCGAAGCCTTCAAGAGATGGCAAGAACAATACTCTTAGAAAGCGGACTTTCAAAAGGTTTCTGGGCTGAAGCAGTTAACACTTCATGCTACATTCAGAATCGAGTCTTTTTGAGACCAATTATGAAAAAGACTCCTTACGAGCTATGGAAGAATAAAATACCAAACATTTCTTATTTCCATGTATTTGGTTCTTCTTGCTTTATTCTCAACACAAAGGACAAACTCTCTAAGTTTGATCCTAAGTCCGATGATGGATGCTTCCTAGGATACTCCTCAGTCTCTAAAACTTACAGAGTATATAACAAAAGGAGTAAATGTGTTGAAGAGATAATCCATATTAAGTTCAAAGAACTCAGTAAGGACATGTCTCAGAAAGATGCAGACTTAGGAGATGAGTTTGAGAAACTAAACATCTCCTCTGAGAAAGCCAAAAAGAAAATTCTTATAGATGATGAGACTGATTTCCAACCCATGGAACAACCATCTCCATCTAAAGAAAAAACTAGTAGCATCATCGAAGCTCCAGAACCTAGAGAATCTACTTCTCCAAATGCAATGGAACTTAGATTCTCAGAAGGACAAGCTTCTGATGACTCAGAAAGAGAACCTTCTGTGTCTCCTTCTCAGAACCCTACTCTTAAAGGGATTAGAGGTTCAAGAGACTTGAAGAACGTTTCTCAGAATGAAGTCTTGGGTGATCCAGAACGTGGCGTAAGAACCAGAAGGAACTACACAAATCTTGCTATGGTTTCTGAATTTGAACCAGACTCCATAGAAGAGGCGTTAGATAATCCTAGCTGGGTAAATGCCATGCAGGATGAACTTGACCAATTCGAGAGAAATCAAGTTTGGAAACTAACTCAGAAGCCCAAAGGCAAGAGTGTCATTGGGACTAAATGGGTGTTTCGAAACAAACTTGATGAAAACGGTCAAGTCGTGAGAAACAAGGCCAGGTTGGTTGCTCAAGGGTACAACCAACAAGAAGGGATAGACTACGATGAAACTTTTGCTCTAGTCGCAAGATTGGAAGCTATCAGAATGTTGCTAGCTTTTGCTGCACACAAAGGTTTCAAACTCTATCAGATGGACGTTAAGTCTGCCTTCTTGAATGGATACCTTTCTGAGGAAGTTTATGTAAAACAACCTCCTGGTTTTGTAAATGATGCATTCCCGGATCACGTATTTAAGCTTACAAAGGCTCTCTATGGTCTGAAACAAGCTCCAAGAGCTTGGTACGATAGATTGAGCTCTTTCCTGCTTAACAACGGATTCTCAGAGGGAAAGTAGACACAACTCTCTTTACACTCTCAGAAGACTCTGGCTTCTTGATTGTCCAGATTTATGTTGATGACATAATATTTGGCGCAACCAATGAATGCCTTTGCAAAGAATTCTCCAAGCTTATGCAAGGTGAATTCGAGATGAGCATGATGGAGAATTAAAATTTTCCTAGGATTGCAAATCAAGCAAGAGTCAGAAGGGACAGTTATCCACTAAGAGAAGTATACCAAAGAACTTCTGAGGAAGTTTCTGATGGATAAGGCCAAACCCATGAGCACTCCCATGCATCCCTCTCAAGTAATTGACTTGGATGAAGATGGTGAGAAAGTCTCAGAAAGCAACTATCGAGGGATGATTGGCTCACTTCTCTACTTAACTGCCTCCAGACCAGATATTCAACTCAGTGTTGGGATCTGTGCTAGATTCCAGTCTAAGCCTAAGCAATCACATTTAACTGCAGTTAAACGAATTTTACGATATTTAAGTGGAACTACTAATCTTGGTCTTTGGTACGAGAAAGGTTGTTCTTCTGATGTTGTAGGATATTGTGATGCTGACTACGCTAGAGATAGGATCGATCGCAAAAACACAAGTGGCTGCTGCTGCTTCTTTGGAAAATGCTTGATCACTTGGTCTTGCAAGAAGCAAAATACGATCGCCCTATCAACTGCTGAAGCTGAATATGTGTCTGCTGCAAACTGTTGTTCTTAGATGCTCTGGATTAAGAATCAGCTACTTGATTATCAATTAAGGTACACCAAAATTCCTATCCTTTGTGATAATACAAGTGCTATCAACTTAGCTAGAATCCTATTCAGCATTCTCGATCCAAGCACATTGATATAAAACATCATTTTATTCGGGATCATGTGCAAAAAGGCGACATTGAACTCAAATTTGTGAATACTGAGGATCAAATCTCAGATATATTTACAAAGCCTTTACCCGAGGATCATTTCAATGTTCTGAAAGGACTTCTTAATCTAAGACGTTTCTAAGTACTTTGAAATTAAAAACTTTTTCTTAGAAACCCCCCCTTAGTCCTAGTTTAGACTCTGAGACAAACAATAGAACTAAGCTTCTGAGCTAGAAGTAGGAAAAACACAGAAAAACTTTATCTGAGAAAATTTGTTCTCAGAAGACTCATCCCTCAGAAAGGAGATCTTCTGAAACATTTCTCAGAAGGAGCATTTCTCAGAAGGTCCACTTCTCTCAGAAGGGTACCTTCCGAGAAACAAGTTACCAACGGTAACTTTTGGACAAGCGTCAGAAACGGCTAGTTACAAGCCAATTCTATAAATACTCATGGCATTGCTCCATTTGAGCACTTTGCGCTTAAAACTTACCAAAACTCTGCTAAATCCTCTCATCGCTTTCCAATCTTCATATGTTTTATCTCCCTCCTCTCGCTCTCTTTCTGCTATCTCTGCTCTCATTTCTTCTCTATCTCCCTTCATCTCATTCCAAATTTAAATTTTTTTCTTCCAAATGGCCTCCTCTGGAGAAATTAAGGGATTAATGAGAAACAATCTTAATGAGATATCAAAAGACATCCTCTACGAGGATGAGAAGATGCAATCCCTATTTCACAAGACCTATCTCCCACGGAATCTAGCCACGGGAAGGGTACTGCCTCTCAATGTCTACAACCAGGTGGACGAACTTCAGCTCACATTCCTTAAGCAACCTGGATGGCCAGCCATGATGAGCTCCGAGGACGTATGCTATCCAAAGGTGGTGAGGGCCTTCTACTCGCAAATCGAAAGGTTCACCAACAAAGGGGTCAAGAGCACGATTGCTGATCAACAAATCCGCTTCTCTTCCTCTGACATCAACAAAATTTTCAAGACCTTGAATGGTGGTGCTATCATCGCTGACAACCCAAAATGGGTCAAGGAGGTAGATGACTCAGAAGAAGAAGTGGTGACACTTCTGACTGGTAGCAACAGTCTACCACTCAAGGGCGTAAAGGTGCCTCATCTTACGCAAGAGGCCAGAATCATCTTCTCAGCTGTCCAGCATACCCTTCTCCCTCGGATTGGAGACATGGGGAACGTCACCACCATGGATGCATGCCTACTGTACCACCTGCTGAAGAAGGAAAGAGTAGATTTTGGAAGGATGGTGCTCAACTACATGATGCACCAGGCTCATCCTAAGAGGGCTCTCACAAGTCTACCTTACGGAAGCTTCTGACCAAAATCCTCAACCATCTCTCCTTCCCACTTGAAGACTACGAGTATGTCTTCAACCACAGCAAATTCACAATGGTCACCTTCAACAACATCAAGAAGAAGAAGGAGGAAGCGAAGCCTTTTAAGGGAGCTGATGGTCCCAAACAGCCCTCTAAGGCTGAAAAAGGAAAGGAAAAGGTTTCTAATCCTTCAGAGAAGAAGAAGAAGAAGCAAAAGGTGACTAATCCTTCTCCAACAAGGGTGACAAGGAATATGGCTTCTGAGGAAGCTCAGAAGACTCCTCAGAAGGAACCTGAGGTTGTTGAGGTTGCTGAAGACTCAGAAGAAACAACTTCTGAGCAACTCCTGACCAGAAAGAGGAAAACACCTCCAACTCTCCAAGTCCCAGACGTGCCACCAGAAGGGAAAAGAAACGTGGTCGTTTGGTAAAAGCTTACTCTACAACTCCACCTTCCTTTCTTAAATCTTCTTCTACTTCAATTCCTGTTTCTGATTCTGTCTCTGGTTTTAAACCCACCAAATTTAAAACTAAGCTCCTGCATTCCTTGAATTATCAGGAAAGTCTCACAAAGGAGTGGGGATAAAAACCACTAAGAAACAGAGCCCGCCGAAGCCTACGGGTCAAGAAATTGTAGCAGTTGCTGCTGCTGCTGCCACTACCACCACTACTGCTGCTGCTGCTGCTGTTGAAGAAGAAGCAAAGCTTCTCATCACTCCTCCCCCTCTGGGAATGTCTCTCCTACCAGAGAAAACGTTCAGGGGCATGGAAGAAATGTTGCTGATTCCTCTTCTGAGGAAGAAGATGCGGCAAGCTTCCGCATTGAGCATCGCACTCCAGATGCTGGAAGCTCCAAGAAAGAGCTCCCAAAGAAGCCATCTGGGTTTCTATGGTGGAACTTTCTGAGGCAACCACAACTTAGGTGGCTACTGTGAATGCTGAGTCATTGGCTCAGACGATGCTTGATGTCCAGAAGGAACTGGATCAACCTTCTGAGACTCCAGAAGCTGCTCAGATGCAACCACAACAACAACCACAGCATGAGGAAGCCTTACTTGAACCAACTTCTGAGGTGGTCCCCTCTCTTCTGAGATCCCTCCGGAACATGAGGAAACTCATGTCTCAACACATGAAGTAGTACCAGGGACCACCAGCACTGGGCTCAGCTCAGAGGTGGGCGCTGACGCTACCATGGCTGCCGAGTTGCAGCAGTTGAGGCATTTGTTGCCCACAGTTCCTTAGAAGGAACTCTATCTGAGAAGGACTCTCAGAAGGAACCAGAGGTTCCTCCTCTCGATCTAACAGAAGTTCCTCCTCCATCCTTCGATCAACAAGGTCCTACCTTCTCGATTACGGACTCGATGATTAGTCCCGGCTTTCAGCTGGGAAGAATGGTAGTCACACCACCCTCTGTGCAATTTAGGCCTTTCTTTGGTCGAACTGAGAAGTTGAAGTGCATTGAAGCCATACATAGCCAGATCTCAACTTTCAACCTCTCCGAGATGCTCAGACTTCTGGTGCAATGGAGCAACCATCAGCTCGGCAACCTTCTGATCTAGACCTTGCTCTAATTTCTGAGGACACTCAGAGGCAGCCTTCTATTGAACTCGCTGCTATT